>JZKD02S1674756.1:247693-263108 GCA_000966675.3 Picea glauca
AGTGTCATTTTTCTCTATTTGATCCAATTCTTCATCCATGGCCTTATTCCAAAATTCATCCTTATTGGCTTCTTCAAAACAGTTTGGTTCAATTGTAGATAAGAGTGCTAGGTGTTTTTTCTCTGGTGAACGGATTTTTCTTCTAGTCTCAACTCCTACATCTTTGTTTCCAATAATCTTATCTGAAGGATGATTCTTCTGTACTCGTTTTCTAGGTGTCTTTGGAGATACTTGCTGAACTTGCTCTTCTGTTTCTATCGGATTCTCTTCGTCTTCCTCTTCTACTTCATATTCTGCTTCTTCTTCTTTGAAAAGTTGTTCCACTAATTTGTTTTATTCTTCCTTTGATTATGGTCTGCTTGTTTCATCAATTGTTACATTGATGCTTTCTACAACTTTGTTCAATCTTAGATTGTAACACTTGTATGCTTTCCTTGTTGACAATGCTTCCATAAAGTGTTGGTTGGTTTCGAGACCTAGGGCATTTATCTGACTGCTTCTCTTTTGTTTAATTTGACAAGGTTATCAAAATGCATGTGACCCATTCTTATGTGCCATAGCCAACTTTCATCTTCCTTTCCTAGAAAATACTTTTCATTTCCAATTTCACTTAACACATATATGTTGTTTGAAGTTCTTGCAACTGTACCAACCAATTTCCCTAAACCTTCTCTTGTTATCTCACACTTTTGTGAATCAAAAGTAGCTTTATGACCTTGGTCACACATTTGAATCACACTTCGAAGATTATGTTTCATATATTCTACCAGTAGAACATTTTGTGCCTTTTTATTCTTGTTCCCAATTCAGACTGTGTCTTCTCTAATGATTTTGGTTGAATTATCATTTCCAAAGGAGACTGATCCATTTCTTTCCTTTCACAATGTAAGAAATTTGTCTCTATCACCTGTCATGTGTTTTTAACACCCATTGTCAACATACCAACCATGTTTCTTCTTCTTATCTTGTAGAGCGACTATTCATTCTTCATTGCTATACTAATCTTGCTTTCTTATCCATGTCATTTTCTGAGGTTGTTGTCTATGACTGTTATTATTCTATTGAGGTTCTTTAGGAGGGACTGACATTTTGCAATTTTTGGCCACGTGTCCAAAATTGTTACATTTGTAACATCCCACTTCAATGCTCAAAGATTCAAGCCCGTTGTAACTTCTTCTTTGTGTTTCACTAGGTCTTCTTGAGTAACCCCTTTGTGTATGACTCTCAAAGTTGTTATTGTTCCTATTGTTAGCTCTGCAATTGACATCTTTATGTCCAAAATTATTACATGCATAACATAAACCAAAAAATATGGTTTGATACCTGGGAGTTGAAGATCTTTTGAAAGAAGATTCTCTTATGAATCCTTCTTCTTCTTAAGGCATATCTGTCTATTGTTGATTCTGAAATCTGAATCTTCTCGGTGGAGGAGTGTCCCTGTAATCTTCCTTGTACATCTTCCTATCCCCTTTGATTGTTTCTGCGTAGCTTTTTGGATTTGTTTCTTTATCTATTGTTTTGGATCTTGATCCCTTTTCTGTCTGATTGTATCCAAGTCTAGACTTGTCAATATGAGATTTTGGACTGCTGATAATGTCATCCGGAACTTTTAAGCTATTCTGCATATTTTTTTTTTGAATATCCTTTCTTAGTGTGACAATCTCTACTTCCAAGTTTCCAATGATCTTGTCATTTTCTTCTAGTTGTTCTTTGAGTGCTTCTTCAATTCTTTTATCTTCTTCTATTTGAACCTTCAATCTTGTGATCATTTGTTCTAGTGCTCGAGTGTCCTTTTTCTTGTCTAGTTCTGCTTGTAGTTTCTTGTTTTTCTTCTTTTCTCTTCTGATAACTTCTATGGTACACATTAATTCTTCTCGATAGTCAACTTTTGCCTCTTCAATTTCATCTTCGACTTCTTCATATACTTCTTTGGCTTCTTCATATTCTTCTTCGAAGTCTTCTTTGTCAGAATCTTTTACTACCATGAATAGAACTCTTCCTGTCTTACTGTAACTGATTTCATCTTTATCTGATGATGAGATGTCTTCTTTGATGCATAATCTTTTCTTGAAATATTTCTTTGTAGTTCTTTTGCCTTTATATGTGTGTTTTCCTTTTGAGTAACCTTCATCATTTCTCTTTTTCTTATGAGGACATTTGTTAGCAAAATGACCAATACCATGACAATTAAAACAAATTAAAGGAAGCTTACCTCTATACCTACCATTGGTTCCCTTGTTCAGTCTTTTGATGAATTTGGCCACTTCTTCATCATCTTCCAAGACGTCACTGTTGCTACTATATTCTTCTTGTTCCTTTTTATTTTTCTTTGATCTTTTGGATGCTTTGAAGGATGCTTCTTTTAAATATGGATTTTCCTATTCAGTTCTCATTTCATATGATTGAAGATTCCATGCAGTTCGTCCATTCTTATTGAGTTTAGATCCTATCTTTCTTCTAGTGCTAACATCTTAGGGTTGAATCTCATAGGAACATATCTTAGTACCTTTTGAAAAATTACGAATTCTTTGATTTCTTCTCCCAATCCTATGATTGCATTCATTGTTTCGTCAACTCTTAAGAAGTAGGATACAATATTCTCATCTTCCTTCATTTTTAGTTGTCCGAACTGACCTCTGTAAGTTTGAAGTTTTGTTGATTTGACTTTTGTATCTCCTTCATAAATATTTCGAAGCTTGTCCCAAATCTATTTGGAGGATTTACAATGTGCAACTTTGGTGAATATTATTTCACTGAGACCATTCAAAAGTGCATTTGTAGATTTGGAATTATTCTGACCAAGTTTCACTGCTTTGTCATTTGTTGGTGAAGTGCTGGTACTATGTATCCATCTACAATTGATTGTCAAATTTAAAACCCCTATGCTTGTATGTATGTCCTCATCCTTATGCTCTAAAAAACATACTTTTGTCCATCAAAGTGAGGTATTCCATTTTTATATGAGTTGGTACTTTCCATGATCTACCTTTCAGTGGTTAAACTGATTTCTGAAGGAACCTGCTCTGATACCAATTGTTGGATTACTGAGAGGGGGGGTGAATCAGTAATATCGTAATTATAATCCTTTTTCTCCAAATAATCCAGGTGTTATATCAATGTAGAATTATTAGCCAATAACGAGCAATAAGAAATGAACAATAAAAAACATACATAGTACACCAATGTTTTACATGGAAACCCAAATCGGGAGAAAACCACGGAATTCTTTATCTTATATGTCTTGAAGAATTACATTCATTGGAAGCACCAACTTCCTTTGTTTTCCAGGTACAACTGGAAGGAGGATCCAACCCCCTAGTTTCTCAGGTTACAACCTGAGGGAAGCTCCAACTCCCCAATTTTCTAGCTACAACCAGAAGGAGGCTACAACCCCCTATGTTCTCTGGCTACAACCAGAAGGTGGCTACAACCTCTTGTCCTTGCCCCCTCCAACCGCCCTAAAGTAGAAGTAGAATGATGGAACCACTGTCACACTATCACTGTGAGATATACCACTGTAAACATGTTCCAATAAACCTAAACCATGCATCAATCATGCATCAACCTGTACCTCAACCTGTAATCGACCTGTACCATAAACAAGTGCATCAACCATGCACCAACCTGTACCAAACAATCTGTAATCAACCTGTACCATAAACAAGTGCATCAACCATGCACCAACCTATACCAATTATGTGTCAAGTACTCATCAACTATGACTCATCAATATGTACCAACATCATCAACTATACACCTCATGTATGTGCCAACTCATCAACTACTTGTCTCAACCATGTACCCAACTTGTACCTCAACCAAAATCCCTCATAAATTTCATCATCAAAATACGATTCGTAACTCTGTAATAGACCTGGTGTATATGATCACATACCTTCAAACCTTCCTTAACTTTAAAAACAAGAGACTAGCATTTTCATTAAACGTTTCTTTAGTCTCACAAGACTAGTTTTGGATTAGTCAACAACCCTAACTTGAAATAATCATAACTTTGTACCTCTAATGAATAAAGATCTGAAACTAATACAAAATGTTCTTCAATGTTTTTTATGAAATTCCTCTAGGTTCCACTACTTGGAACCTCTCATAAAAGGATTTATGGAAAAATTGACACACCTTGCTGAATTTTGGCTTATTCTAGAGAGCGACCTTGTAGAGTGTGCCCTGCATGAAATATTTGTTGAATTAATATGAAACTATTACAAATCATAATATAGAATGTACTCTAATCAACACATGTGTTATTACTAAATTTGGATCTGTTATGAATAAGTTATGACGCTTTTACCCGAAACACTTGTTTTTTACTAGTTTTAGGACTAGCCACAAACCCTATTTTCCACAGAGTGTAACTCCAAAACTACGACGACACACAATCTGAATTTTTTACTAGAGATACCTGGATATATTTCCTCAATGGAATATAAATTTCATGGTTTGAATAATTATATAAAAACATTTATTGAGAAAATGGTGAGATGACCTGAAAAAAGCATACCTTAGAAAGCATCATCAAAATAATTTATCCTTCCTTGAATTCTGACCTTCTTTTCTTCACTTTCATCAGAAATTTGTCTTATATATTCTTTGGTTACCTCGGACACCTATAGGTATTCAATATTCTCAAGTGTTTCTTAAATGAGAGAGCCTTGCCTCTTATTTATACTCTCCAAAATAGCTTCCTTAAAAACATCTTCTAGGTCACTTTGCCCACTTTCCTTATTTTAGGCTTAACCCACTTCTAATTTCTCCATTAAATTTATTATTGAATTAATTTACTTTGTATTCACTTTGAATTATAGTACACTCATCACTTAACTTTATTATTTACCTTTTAAAATCTCTTAATCCACTTTGACTACTTTGACCTTTTGGGGCTTCTAGATGACATATGAGGGTCCTCAACCTTCGTAAGGCCATAACTCTCAAACCGTGAGGAGTTATGTGACGTTCCACATACCACCAGAAATGGAATGACATTTAATATCCATATAGAATATTTTTACCTGAAAATATATCAAAACTCATATCGTTATCCATCAAACAAACTTGGGCCCATTACCCAAACCTAGGTTCTCTAACTTCTCATGGCCATAACTGTCTAACCGTGAGGCGTTATTTGACGTTCCACATACCACCGGAAATGGCATGACAAGAAATATCCATATAGGATAGTTTCACTAAAAAAATCACTGGCATTCATCTCATTATTCCACAAATAAGCATGGGTTATCTAACCATACTTCTAGGATTCCTTCCTTTGAGTACTTCTGCATAACTCTTTCTATTTTCTAGAAACCTAGAGTGCTTCTCTTCATTCTCTATAACTGATGTGGATGTTTCTGTCTCTTCAACATTCTTGTTGACCTTGACGATTTTACTTCTCAATGTGACTAATTCTTCTTCAGGCTACTCAACCTCTTCTTCTTTCTTCATTATCTGAGACTTCATGACTTCTTTTGTTCTTTTCGCTTCTTCAAGCTAAATTTTTAATGTGATTGTTTCTTATTCAAGTCCTTTATCTTCTTGAACAAACTCTGCCTCAAGCTGGTTTAGATCGTTATTTATTTCCTTAAGATGATCTGTCAATATCTTCTCTCTCATTTCTGCTTCTTCCTTCTGTGCTGCTATGTTGGTTTCCAAACATTGCTTTTGATATTCAATATTTTCTTCGATCTTTCTGGCTTCTTCTAGTTGAGTTTTGTTGATGGGCGAAATTGACCGTCCGTCAACTGGGAGAGTGGAACCGGTCCGGGGTTGTCTAAATAACCCAAGCCGTTTGGAATGGACCACCCTGACGAGTTTAATGGCTCCGTTGGCCGCCCTAAGATCTCCTATGAAAACCAAAGAGAAAATATCTGAGCTAAGAAATCTAACTAATCTAAATAAAACAAACTAAGCTATAACTAAATGCAAGAAACTAACTAAAATAGAGGAAACTAGAAACTAATAAAGCAAACCAAACTAACTATACTATTCTAACTATAAACTACTAACTACTATATATACAAGATACTAACTATGATTATAATAACTCAAATCAATTGCCTAATTATCAGCTATGATATTCCTTATTCGCAAATATACACTATAGACAAACTACAGATTTAGTTAAAACCTGCAAAACTCATGTGTTCGTTGCCCTGAGACAACCAAGCATCTCTTTTTTATCTTTTATGTTTTATAAAAAGGAAACACAAACTACTGAAATCAAACAATCTAATATATATTACTGAAATTAAACAATGTAATATAAATCTAACTAAACTATCATTTATATTAAACTACTTAATCATAAACAGTAAACATCTAACTAATTGACCTGGAAACGCTCCAAGTCTGCCCTATGTAGGATGACTTCTTAAGCTGGTTGGAGGACGAAATTCACACCATTTAGCTTTAAAGCTTCTCGCAAACGATCAACTATGCTGCTTCTTGAAGTATTTTGTTACAGGACAAACAAGACATAAAAGAAATCATAAAAGTTTTCTTGATGATAAATCTCTGCAATAAGGGAAACCTATTATGCAACAAACTTATATAACAATTCAATCTACGAAGAAGACAAAGCTATCATTCATAAAATGAATCTACAACTGTTATGTCCTTTTATATTTTTTGAAAGCAACAAGATATGTATAACAATAAGAGATTATATCACTTGAATTTTATTTAGATAGCAAAGTAATACTAAACCAGAAACAAAATGATATACAAAACTTGGAACAAAGTGTTGATATATTGAAAAGCAAAAGCTATAACAACGCATCAATTCTACTCCAGTTTGAATCAGCATTACATATCCTTTTTCTCCCAAAACTAAGGATGATCTATTATTACAAAACCATAGGTTTAAATAGGTTTCTCACAAGGTAAAACATCCTTGTGAATAATAGTAAATAGTTTTACACAATCTAGGAATAATCCCTAAAATCCCTTAAACTAAGAAACTAAAAATGCAAGTGAAATCCTTAAGATATCTTCCAACTGCTCCTCATATCTATTACCAATTCGAATTAACCTGTAATGGACACAAAGATCAAGTTAGAATAATGTTTTATTAGCAAAAATAATAAAAAAATGACTTAACAGACTTAGCTACAGAATCATCTAATTCTGTAGCTAGTCAAAAATAGCTAACAGGACCAGATTTCAATCAGATAAAATCAAATCGAATCATCTTTTAATAATCCTCAAAACGAGTCACTAATAATCCAATTTGAAATTATCACCCAAAACAAATCGCATTCAAAGAAATTAAATTGAAACAGAGTACCAAAATATTTCTGTCTTTAGTTGCCATAAGGTATAGTCAGCTTTGACAGGTCGAAATTGGACGTTGAATCAAATTCGAACAAGATACGATACAATCATAATCAAAAATCATGATCAAAGAGGATAGTAACCATATCAAATAAGATTTTCCACAACCTAACTATAATCGATATGATCAAACATACGTTACAGCTGTAGCAATATGGATATCATTTCAATCAATAGTAACGATAGAAAGCCTGTTAGATTCAGCGCGATATTCATTCTATTTTGATCAAATAAGTGAAAGCTATTACGATTCACATTTAAACGAAACATGTGTAATAGCTTTGAAAAAAATCATCATCTATTTTAATTGCTGGGTATGACACAGTCAAACTCAAACAGTATTGCTAACCATAACCTGAACAACAATCAAACAAGATCGAGCTTAATACAATTATAGACGAATTCTTTGTTCTGGGCATGTCGTTTTGTTTTACAACTTCGTTTGTGACTAAAAATACAATGTTGTTTAATTTCTCAACAGAACAGGTTCGACTTGCCTTAGAAAATGACTGACAGGAAGTCGGGTTATTGTTATGATTTACATCAATTCTCAATATAAAACAAAACCCTTTTTTGCAACAAAATTGAAATCATATCCAGGCTGGTCAAAGTTACATGAAAGCAACAGATAACCATGGTAGATGTGTCATAACCAATGCAAATTACCATATAGATTACGTTGCAAAACAATTTGCCTATAATAGATACAACAGAACCTTCAATCGTAACCCATTTAAATCAAACGAATCCAATAATTGATTACCAAAATCAAAACCAAATCCAACAAAATTCAATTTAACAAATGCAATCATATACAGCAGAGCATGTTTATGTAACCAAGCAAGTCAATAATGCACACAGAGTTCTCGAATGTACCATATAAATGAGCAAGGGTTATACCAGCTAGACCGCTGAAATTATGTCAATTTTGAATTGACAATGGCTGTAGCAGACTCGACATTCTTGAACAGGATCGAACCCATAGTTCATTGTTTCTTGTCGTTGGGTTGTTCTCTTGCATTCTGACCAGTGAGATTTTCCACTTGGTTTTCCAAATCATGAATTTTGGATTGCAATTTAAGGACATCCAAGTAGTATCTCTCCAACCACAACCCACATTGACCGCAAGGTGGAGCAACAACTTGAACAGAAGGGGGTTTTGATGATTCCCCGAGGGTTTCATGGAGTGGTTCGATACCAGGAAAGTCAGGGTTATTCCACAGACAAGGAGGTAAGTTCTTGACGAAATCATGAGGAGGTTTTCCACACAATCCCTCAGAGTAAGGATACTCTTCGGCGATCAATCGTTCAATGTCTGAATCAGAGTCCTCGCTGACCATGATGGGCTCTGTTTTGGCAGGAGGCTTAGATTTATTCCTCTCCATGCGAGAGATCAACCTTTCATTTTTCTTTCTTCTAGTATTAGTGCCAGCCTTCGCTCTAGTCTTTCTGGTTGTAGGCTTAGCAACTTCGGTCTGTTTAGTCACAGCCATAGGCGAATTAGTAGGTGACTCAGGCTTAGGTTTGGGTAACAGAAAATCAAAAGGCACAGGGGTAGGTTTTCTCTCAGTCACCATGACCTTATCCACCTGTGGAGGGTTAGACTCTTCAAAGCCATTAGGGCTGAGAAACTCATGCCAAGAATCACGACGTAACCCCAATTCATGAACCAAAATTATTTTAATCAATCCCACATGGAAGAGGCTAGTGTCAGCCTGGCTATGCTTGTATCATTTAGCCATTTTGAACAAACTTCAGTGCAGATAGTGAGGCAAAATTAGTTCAAATCCCATAAAAACCATTAATAAACGCAAGTGAAACAGATAGACAAACCCGTACCTGCCTTCACAAGTAACGAATTGCTTGATAATCATCAAGAGATCATACCAGCGGGGTTTCAACATCTTTGTAGGCAAACCTCTGTCGCATGAGTTGACTGTGTGATATTGGAACAGTAATGTCCATGGGACATCATCTACCTTGCAGCTCTTCGACCACTTTTATCCCTTGACAGGCAGGCTAGTTGCCAAGCTGAGAAAATGTTCTGTGATTTCAAGCTGGACATCTCCAACTTTGGCTCGGCATCCATCAAACGATAACGCAAATTTTCGAGCCACAGTGAAGTTATAACCATCAAACTTCCTTATGAAAACAAGCCACCCATAATTTTCCAGGTCTCTAAATGCACCGTCAAATGTCAACAATGCTTGGCACCCGTTGGGCTCGGCCCTTACGACAGGAGCCATGGCTTCTGTACATGGTAGGGTTCTATCTGAATTAAACAATGCACAGAGTGAAAATGATAGGGTTTGACAGCTTCAATGCTCGAAGAGACCGGAAATAACTGCTTGCGTACGAAGGTGGTGGGATTACCACCGCCACACATTGTATTAATTGCTGAGTACAGTGTTGTTTAAACCATAATCGTTTATACCATGCGTATCGGCCAACAAAAGGTGTGTCATCATATTAACGTGCCATTCACCCGAAACAGAACCAACACTATATGTTACATTCATTGCCAAGTGTACAGTTCAATCCAACACCATATCCAATGATCCATCGTGTCAATCAATTGTTTTACACCAAGGTTAATTTAATCAATGCCAATACATAGTTTAAAACTATTGATCGCTCAATGAAATATCAATTCATAAAACAATAAGTCCAAGCATAGATCCAAAAGGTTTAATCAACGCGCCCTCAAACCATTGCTATTTCTCAAATTTACCTTATAATCTTACCAATGCATTCGTTTGCACAATGAAATGTTTGCATTCCAAAGTTTTTAGAACAATGCAATCAAGAATTTCTCATGATATCAATGAGTCAAGAGCCTATAACAATAAGAATAAAAGCATATAAGTCCAAATCCATCATAACCTTTATAAGATCAAAATAAAACCAGTAAATATTCATGCTCACAGGCTTAGTAATCAAACAGATCCAAATGTGCAATCAAGGTGAGGGTATGCTAAAGGACACGAGTTTGAAAACCTTTTGCAGTCATGTGATAAACCAATGGTCGAGTGTCTTTCAGAAAAATCAATAAAAGACGACTACAGTCCAAACGATGAAAAAGGTATTTTCACACTTTCAGTTGTGAAAATCAAATCAAAACCAAATTGCAATTGTCACAAAAATGAAACAAATGTCTAGAAGCACAATGCGACGATGATTTGTCATTAATGAGACAAGAGGTGTAGGCAGCGTTTTTTGAGAGCAACTAGAAAAATGAATTGGCTGCCAACAATGGCGACACGCTGGGAGAAGCAGTTATCTCTGTCAAAAAGAATTCAGATCAGGATATCAAAAGAAAAATTTGACTTGAAAGAACAACCAGAAAATTGTACTACATCATCATCTACTATCTTTTCCAGCGAAGTTTCAAAAGATGCAAACTAATAACAGTCTTAAAGATCAGCAAGTTATGATTTTTATGATATAATCTTTAATACTGTTGGCATGGCCACTGCTGCCAACAGGCATCCATAGCCTCGACAGGGTTTCCATTTAACCCACTTGGACGTCTTTATCCTATCAAGAAGCTCTAGATTAGAATAAAGGACATTTTAAAAGAGGTTTCATATAATTTTTTAGACTTTCATTTACCCGACATTGCTTCGCTGCCAGCAGGCCTGTTCAGTACCCCGACAAAGTTGTCTTGGCGCCATGCTTGCATTTACCCACTGCCAGCGGACCTGTTCAGTATCCCGACGGGTTTACAAACACTTCCCACAACTCTTATTAATATTTTGTTCTTTTATAGATAGCTGAGCGGGGTGATGCTGAAAAATCTTGATATGTTCTCATATTTTTTCAGACCTCATCAGAATTTTTTATTGATACTATCCTTATTCATCTCCAGAAATGTTTTATTTCTAAAACAACTCACCTTGACAGGGAGACATCCTTTTGAGTCATTCCTTTACGGAAAAAGGGACAGCGTAAAAAGATAAAGATGATCACAACAAACTTCACTTAGAGATTGAAATTAGTAAACTTCTTTCAAACAACATTTTCCAATATCATTTTTAGAAATATAACTCACTGATGTTTGTACAATCTTCAAGAAGTTATTTCAGCGAAAAAAAATTTCTCGCAGTCTATGTCTGAATGGCTTAGTATATAAGCATGCATATGTTTCAAAACACACCAAACTGATCAATCAAATCAAAATCATAAAACGAAAACGAAAGCAAAATAAAAACCAAAGGAAATATTTACATAATATACAAAGATAAAAATCAAGCAAAGTATCTTTTTAGGGCTTGGCCATTCACCGAGTAGGTGTCAAGTTGCCCTTCAAGACTCTGCAAACGAAAAGAACTGGGATCCAACTTTTCAGCAATCAAAAATGGCCCAAGCCACAAATTTTGAAATTTATTGTGTTCTCCCTTCCCTTCGTGTGGTTTGTCCCACTTTAAGACGATATCGCCAACTTCAAAATTTCTATTAGAAGCAGAATTAGAATCGAACAAGATTTTAATCAATTGTTGATGTTGATCTAATTTACGCTTGTCTTGGGTTCTTACTTCTTCTAACTTCATTAGAGCATTAATACGGCTTTCTAAAGGGGGACATTCTTCTTCTTGAACTTTTTGTGACAATTGGAGCGAAGGAAGAAGAATATGAGGTGGCAAAATGGCTTCTCTGCCATAAACAAGGAAAAAGGGAGAGTTACCTACAACAGCTTTGGGTGTTACCCTGTCAGCCCACAATGCATTAAGTAGTGCGTTGTGCCAGTTCTTGTGATTTTCAACCACGGTTCTCTTGATTATCTTGATCAAGTTCTTGTTGGTTGATTCTGCTAAGCCGTTACCCTGGGGGTAATAACTCACAGAATACTTAATATTTATTCCTTTCTCTAAGGCAAAGTTACTCATCTCAAGAGAGGAAAAGTATGAAGCGTTATCAAATACGAGACAATCAGGTATGCCAAAACGAGTAATGATATGCGAGTTAAGAAAAGTGATCACCTGACTTGTGTTAACCGTTCTTAGCGCGGCGGATTCAGACCATCGAGTAAAGTAATCAGTGGTTGTCACAATATACTTGTGTTGTTGTGAGGATGGAGGGTTAATAGGACCAATGATATCAAGGCCCCATTGCTGGAAAGGAGAATCGATTGTGACAGGTTGCAAAGGGAAGGCTAGTTTTTGCAATCGCCCTGACGCTTTCTGACAAATGATACATTTTCGGCACAAGGCATGGGCGTATCTAAAGAGTGTTGGCCAGTAGTAACCGGCTCTTAAGACTTTATGAGCAGTGGTATCACCACCGAAGTGACCACCAGCTTCTCCTGCATGCAACTCAAGCAAGAATTTCTCTGCTTCATCTTTCTCAAGACAACGCATCAATATGCCATCAAAATTCTGACGAAATAGTATACCGTTAACCAGATGAAAGGAGGCGGACCTTAATCTCAAAGCTCTTCTTTTGGCAAGGTCAATATGACGGGGTGATGATCCATGTAGAAGATAATGTCTAATATCATCATACCAGGGACTTACGAGGTTTTGAGTACAATAAATCAAATTCTGATCATGTAGTTCTAGGTCTGACGTGTCATTAACTTCTCGTTGTTCAGTTTCTGAATCAACCACCAATTTACACAACCCTTGGCCTCTCACGATTTGAGCTGGAGTGATTTCTAAGTCAAATTCCCGCAAAGAGGTGACCCAGTTGGCTCTTTTCTCTCCTAACTCTTTTTTCACTAACAAATTCCTAACGATAGGGTAAGGTACAATGAACTTCGTTCTTGACTTCAAAAGATAAGATCGGAAATGCTTAACTGCCTTGAAGACAGCGTAGGCTTGCCGATCGATTGCTGGGTAGTTAAATTCAACACCTTTAAAAGAGAAGCTCATAAAAGCGATGGACACTTCATTGTTCTCAGCATTCTTCTGAGTTAGAACTGCGGCATAGGAACGATCAAAGGCAAAAGTATATAGCGTGAAGTCTTGAGAGAAATCAGGGCTCATGAGAGACGGAGCATCAATTATGGCCTTCTTTATATCATTAAAAGATTGGTTTTCAGTGGGTCCCCAGTGATAATGGGTGTCCTTCTTTATTAGGTTCTGGAGAGGTCTGACCATTTCGGAGAAACTGGGGACAAATCTTCTCATGAAATTGATCTGGCCTAGAAAGGACTGCATAGATTTTTTGGAGGTAGGTGGGGGCAGTTTAGCGATGGCTTGTGTCCTCTCGGGGTCAATAATCATTCCATCACTAGACACAATGAATCCTAGTAATTTACCCTGTTCTACTGCAAAGATGGATTTCTTAGGGTTCAAGGAAATGCCGAATTTACGACATCGTAGCAGAACAGCTCGTAGGTGAGCTAGATGGTCATTTTTGTTTTTAGAGTAAATGGTCACATCATCTAGGTAGACTACTACGGAGTGATTGATCAAGCCTTGGAAAGAAATATCCATTGCTCTCTGAAAGGTAGCACTGGAATTAATGAATCCAAAGGGCATTTTGCGATAAGCATAAGTGCCCCACGGGGTACGGAAGGTAGTTTTCAACTGGTCTGGCAGAGACATTAAGACTTGATTGTATCCAGAGAAACCATATAGCAAAGATAGCCTCTCGGAACCAGATACTTGTTGAAGTATCTGTTCCATAGGAGGGACAGGATAATTATCTTTATCAGATGCTTTGTTGAGGTTTCGGAAATCGACACAAAGCCAAATTTCCCCATTTTTCTTCCGCACTGGGACGAGATTGGATACCCATTGAGTATGTCTAATAGGAAAAATTATTTTAGCACTGAGGAGTTTATTCAATTCTTTTTGTACGGTCGGTTCTAGTTTGGGATGCATTTTTCTCAGTTTCTGTTGAAAAGGAAAGGTTTGGGGTTTCATTGGGATGACATGCTGTATAATATTGGGATCAAACGTTTTAAGATCTTCGTAAGTCCAAGCAAAGAAATCCTTAAATTATTTAAATAATTTAACAAAAGAAGCTTTTTCTTGTTTTGAACATCCCAAGCCTAAGTTGATACACTGAGGGTTTTCACTAGTTCCTAAATTGACCTTTTCATAAGTTAATGAGGAACTGTTGGTTTTACAATTGACCGTCTTTCTGAATTTATCTTCAAAATCATAAAAATTTTCTAATCTAGCAACAGATTTGGGTAAGGAATTTACCATGTCCGATAGAGTTTCAGAAGATTTCGGATTAGGTATTACCGTAAATTCATGAAAATTGTCATCATGCGTTTGTTCATCTATCACAGCATCTTGGAAGGTTTCTTCCATGTGCAGAAAGTTAATGATCTGCTGATCATCGTCAAATACTCTCCAGTTCGTGATATTGTCTGGAACAGACGGTCGGAACAGAAGTTCCACAGAGAATGCGTTTGGAGATAAGCCTTCTGCAGGAAGAAGTTTAGAGGCAACATTAGCGAGTAGATCTGCTTCAGTATTATTTGATCTAGAAATGGAATTTATATTAAAAGCAAAAAAATTGTTTATTAAACTCCATACCTCAGACTGATAACATTTGAGATGCGGGGTAAGACAATGTATAGAATTCCTCACCTGTCTGACCACTATCTCAGATTCGCCGAATACAATCAGATTTTGAATGTGCATGTCTAAGGCTTTTCTGAGACCTTGTAACAAAGCCTCATATTTTGCAATGTTGTTAGTACATTCAAATTCTAGCCTACAAGCCAATAATGTTTTATTACCTGCCGGATCAATAATGATGCATCCATCACCAACTCCTTCTTTTGACTTGGAACCGTCAAAATACAAAGACCAAATTTGATTTCTATCGGGCTCATCAGGTTGTTGGATAGAAGCTGCTGGTTGCGTATAGGCTAAGATCTCGGACTGTTGTTCTGGATTGTTGATAGGTGAAATTTCAGCCGTGAAATTTCCGAAGTAGGTGTCCATCCCTTGGACTTCAGGTGAATCAGCCGGAGATGTGTATGGTTCATTAGGATCATTTAAGTCAGTTACCGTGAACTTGAGGTAACGCTCACGATTCACCTTGATTTTATTGGGCTTGCCGTTTTCTGGAAGCCATAAATGAGACCAGTCCGTTGCGAAGTAACCGT
>JZKD02S1674756.1:266055-285557 GCA_000966675.3 Picea glauca
TGACCGTCCGTCAACTGGGAGAGTGGAACCGGTCCGGGGTTGTCTAAATAACCCAAGCCGTTTGGAATGGACCACCCTGACAAGTTTAACGGCTCCGTTGGCCGCCCTAAGGTCTCCTATGAAAAACAAAGAGAAAATATCTGAGCTAAGAAATCTAACTAATCTAAATAAAACAAACTAAACTATAACTAAATGCAAGAAACTAACTAAAATAGAGGAAAATAGAAACTAATAAAGAAAACCAAACTAACTATACTATTCTAACTATAAACTACTAACTACTATATATACAAGATACTAACTATGATTATAATAACTCAAATCAATTGCCTAATTATCAGCTACGATATTCCTTATTCGCAAATATACACTATAGACAAACTACAGATTTAGTTAAAACCTGCAAAACTCATGTGTTCGCTACCCTGAGACAGCCAGGAATCTCTTTTTTATCTTTTATGTTTTATAAAAAGGAAACACAAACTACTGAAATTAAACAATCTAATATATATTACTGAAATTAAACAATGTAATATAAATCTAACTAAACTATCATTTATATTAAACTACTTAATCATAAACAGTAAACATCTAACTAATTGACCTGGAAACGCTCCAAGTCTTCCCTGTGTAGGATGACTTCTTAAGCTGGTTGGAGGAAGAAATTCACACCATTTAGCTTTAAAGCTTCTCGCAAACGATCAACTATGCTGCTTCTTGAAGTATTTTGTTACAGGACAAACAAGACATAAAAGAAATCATAACAGTTTTCTTGATGATAAATCTCTGCAATAAGGGAAACCTATTATGTAGCAAACTTATATAACAATTCAATCTACGAAGAAGACAAAGCTATCATTCATAAAATGAATCTACAACTGTTATGTCCTTTTATCTTTTTTGAAAGAAACAAGATATGTATAACAATAAGAGATTATATCACTTGAATTTTATTTAGATAGCAAAGTAATACTAAACCAGAAACAAAATGATATACAAAACTTGGAACAAAGTGTCGATATATTGAAAAGCAAAAGCTATAACAACGCATCAATTCTGCTCCAGTTTGAATCAGCATTACATATCCTTGTTCTCCCAAAACTGAGGATGATCGATTATTACAAAACCATAGGTTTAAATAGGTTTCTCACAAGGTAAAACATCCTTGTGAATAATAGTAAACAATTTTACACAATCTGGGAATAATCCCTAAAATCCCTTAAACTAAGAAACTAAAAATGCAAGTGAAATCCTTAATATATCTTCCAACTGCTCCTCATATCTATTACCAATTTGAATTAACC
This sequence comes from Picea glauca, assembly GCA_000966675.3. Classification (NCBI taxonomy): domain Eukaryota; kingdom Viridiplantae; phylum Streptophyta; class Pinopsida; order Pinales; family Pinaceae; genus Picea; species Picea glauca. The sequence continues at coordinate 267,360 of JZKD02S1674756.1, forward strand.
TGTAATGGACACAAAGATCAAGTTAGAATAATGTTTTATTAGAAAAAATAATAAAAAAAATGACTTAACAGACTTAGCTACAGAATCATTTGATTCTGTAGCTAGTCAAAAATAGTTAACAGGACCAGATTTCAATCAGATAAAATCAAATCGAATCATCTTTTAATAATACTCAAAATGAGTCACTAATAATCCAATTTGAAATTATCACCCAAAACAAATCGCATTCAAAGAAATTAAATTGAAACAGAGTACCAAAATATTTCTGTCTTTAGTTGTCATAAGGTATAATCAACTTTGACAGGTCGAAATTGGACGTTGAATCAAATTCGAACAAGATACAATACAATCATAATAAAAAATCATGATCAAACAGGATAGTAACCATATCAAATAAGATTTTCCACAACCTAACTATAATCGATATGATCAAACATACGTTATAGATGTAGAAATATGGATATCATTTCAATCAATAATAACGATAGAAATCTTGTTAGATTCAGCGCGATATTCATTCTATTTTGATCAAATAAGTGAAAGCTGTTACGATTCACATTTAAACGAAACATGTGTAATAGCTTTTACCAAAATCATCATCTATTTTAATTGTTGGGTATGACACAGTCAAACTCAAACAATATTGCTAACCATAACCTGAACAACAATTAAACAAGATCGAGATTAATACAATTATAGATGAATTCTTTGTTCTGGGCATGTCATTTTGTTTTACAACTTCATTTGTGACTAAAAATACAATGTTGTTTAATTTCTCAACAGAACAGGTTCGACTTGCCTTAGAAAATGACTGACAGGAAGTCAGGTTATTGTTATGATTTACATCAATTCTCAATATAAAACAAAACCCTTTTTTGCAACAAAATCGAAATCATATCCAGGCTGGTCAAAGTTACATGAAAGCAGCAGATAACCATGGTAGATGTGTCATAACCAATGCAAATTACCATATATATTACATTGCAAAACAATTTGCCTATAATAGATACAACAGAACCTTCAATCGTAACCCATTTAAATCAAACGAATCCAATAATTGATTACCAAAATCAAAACCAAATCCAACAAAATTCGATTTAACAAATGCAATCATATACAGCAGAGCATGTTTAAGTAACCAAGCAAGTCAATAATTCACACAGAGTTCTCGAATGTACCATATAAATGAGCAAGGGTTATACCAGCTAGACCGCTGAAATTATGTCAATTTTGAATTGACAATGGATGTAGCAGACTCGACATTCTTGAACAGGATCGAACCCATAGTTCATTGTTTCTTGTCGTTGGGTTTTTCTCTTGCATTCTGACCAGTGAGCTTTGCCACTTGGTTTTCCAAATCATGAATTTTGGATTGCAATTTAAGGACATCCAAGTAGTATCTCTCCAACCACAACCCACATTGACCGCAAGGTGGAGCAACAGCTTGAACATAAGGGGGTTTTGATGATTCCCCGAGGGTTTCATGGAGTGGTTTGATACCAGGAAAGTCAGAGTTATTCCACAGACAAGGAGGTAAGTTCTTGATGAAATCATGAGGAGGTTTTCCACACAATCCCTCGGAGTAAGGATACTCTTCGGCGATCAATCGTTCAATGTCTGAATCAGAGTCCTCGCTGACCACGATGGGTTCTGTTTTGGAAGGAGGCTTAGATTTATTCCTCTCCATGCGAGAGATCAACCTTGCATTTTTCTTTCTTCTAGTATTAGTGCCAGCCTTCGCTCTAGTCTTTCTGGTTGTAGGCTTAGCAACTTCGGTCTGTTTAGTCACAGCCATAGGCGAATTAGTAGGTGACTCAGGCTTAGGTTTGGGTAACAGAACATCAAAAGGCACAGGGGTAGGTTTTCTCTCGGTCACCATGACCTTATCCACCTGTGGAGGGTTAGACTCTTCAAAGCCATTACGGCTGAGAAACTCATGCCAAGAATCATGACGTAACCCCAATTCATGAACCAAAATTATTTTAATCAATCCCACATGGAAGAGGCTAGTGTCAGCCTGGCTATGCTTGTATCGTTTAGCCATTTTGAACAAACTTCAGTGTAGATAGTGAGGCAAACTTAGTTCGAATCCTATAAAAACCATTAATAAACGCAAGTGAAACAGATAGACAAACCCGTACATGCCTTCACAAGTAACGAATTGCTTGATAATCATCAAGAGCTCATACCAGCGGGGTTTCAACATCTTTGTAGGCAAACCTCTGTCGCATGAGTTGACTATGCGAGATTGGAACAGTAATGTCCACGGGACATCATCTACCTTGCAGCTCTTCGACCACTTTTGTCCCTTGACATGCAGGCTAGTTGCCAAGCTGAGAAACTGTTCAGTGATTTCAAGCTAGACATCTCCAACTTTGGCTCGGTAGCCATCAAACGATAAAGCAAATTTCCGAGCCACAGTGAAGTTATAACCATCAAACTTCCTTATGAAAACAAGCCACCCGTAATTTTCCAGGTCTCTAAATGCACCGTCAAACGTCAACAATGCTTGGCACCCGTTGGGCTCGTCCCTTATGACAGGAGCCATGGCTTATGTACATGGTAGGGTTCTATCTAAATTAAATAATGCATAGAGTGAAAACGATAGGGTTTGACAGCTTCAATGCTCGAAGAGACCAGAAATAACTGCTTGTGTGCGAAGGTGGTGGGATTACCACCGCCACGCATTGTATTAATTGCTGAGTATAGTGTTGTTTAAACCATAATCGTTTATACCATGCGTATCGGCCAACAAAAGGTGTGTCATCATATTAACGTGCCATTCACCTGAAACAGAACCAACACTATATGTTACATTCATTGCCAAGTGTACAGTTCAATCCAACACCATATCCAACGATCCATCGTGTCAATCAATTGTTTTACACCAAGGTTAATTTAATCAATGCCAATACATAGTTTAAAACTATTGATCGCTCAATGAAATATCAATTCATAAAACAATAATTCCAAGCATAGATCCAAAAGATTTAATCAACGCGCCCTCAAACCATTGCTATTTCTCAAATTTACCTTATAATCTTACCAATGCATTCGTTTGCACAATGAAATGTTTGCATTCCAAAGTTTTTAGAACAATGCAATCAAGAATTTCTCATGATATCAATGAGTCAAGAGCCTATAACAATAAGAATAAAAGCATATAAGTCCAAATCCATCATAACCTTTATAAGATCAAAATAAAACCAGTAAATATTCATGCTCACAGGCTTAGTAATCAAACAGATCCAAATGTGCAATCAAGGTGAGGGTATGCTAAAGGACACGAGTTTGAAAACCTTTTGCAGTCATGTGATAAACCAATGGTCGAGTGTCTTTCAGAAAAATCAATAAAAGACGACTACAGTCCAAACGATGAAAAAGGTATTTTCACACTTTCAGTTGTGAAAATCAAATCAAAACCAAATTGCAATTGTCGCAAAAATGAAACAAATGTCTAGAAGCACAATGCGACGATGATTTGTCATTAACGAGACAAGAGGTGTAGGCGGCGTTTTTTGAGAGCAACTAAAAAAATGAATTGGCTTCCAACAAGTTCTTAAGTTCTCGATGACTTGTTGGGATTATTCAAAAATTTGAACACTTTCCTTTTGTTTCATCAAATTTTTTTTTGAGTGAATTGTTTTCTTCTCTTAGTTCATCTAAAGCACTAATCAATTCTTCTTCATAATTTTCTTCCTTTTCAATTAAATTTTATGTCTCATTTTCTTCATGGTATTCTATTTCAACATGACCACGTTTTTCACAATTAAAACAAAAAAACATACCTATGGTGATTATGTATTCTTCATATTCTGAATCTTCTTGACATGGTGAACATAATTCTTCTTGATTTGTATCTACATCTTCTTTGACATTTTCTACAATCTTTGATGGGTGAAAAATATATGTCCTGTAACTTATCCCAAAGTTCTTTTGTTGATGAACATTTACAAGCCTTTTCTCTTACCGGATTATGTAATCCTTCCCAGATGAAATCCATTGCTATTTTGTTATTCTTCCTCAATTCCTTCTTGGCTGTAGTCTTTTCTCTTTTTGAACTATCATATCCTGTAACAACTGATAGACAAATATAATGTCCCTGTGCCTGTAAAAATATTTTCATCCTTATGCTCCACATCTCAAACTTAAAACCATTTTGAACATTAAACATTGGTACTCCATTCTTAGAATAATCTATGATCTCCTTCCAGTGGTTAAACTGTTTCCTAAAGGAACCTTCTCTGATACCAATTGTTGGATTATTGAGAGGGGGGGTGAATCAGTAATAGAGAAATTGAATCATTTTTAACCATATAATACAAGTGTTATATCAATGTATCATTATCATCCAATAACTGTAGAGTAAATAAGCAATGAATAAATGAACAATCATACACATACATAGTACACCAGTATTTTACGTGGAAACCCAAAGTGGGAGAAAACCACATATTGATTTTTATTATATATCTTGAAGAATTACATTCATTGGAAGCACCAACTTCCTTTGTTTTCTATTTGTAACTGGAAGGAGGATCCAACCCCCTAGTTTCTCAGACTACAACCTGAGGAAAGCTCCAACTCCCCAATTCTCTGGCTACAACCAGAAGGAGGCTATTGTTGAGATTTGGGTACCTTGGAAAGTGGTCCCCATGTGCTTATGAGTCTCTAAGCAAAAAGGGGGAAGACTATTACCCTTGTACTTTAATTTATGATTCTAATTTTACTTTGACTTAGGAGTTTTAAGTCAAAAGTTAAATATGTCACTTAAGTCATAAAATGACAATTAATTCACAATGTGGGTGAATTAATAGACATAAAGCAACTAAGGAAAGTGGGTTTCCTTAGTGACATTATTCGAGTTGATCTCACCCATTGATTCGAATTGGCTAGATCTAATCTAGGCCATTGATCTTTTAGGGTTGGCACGAGGAGGCTAAAGAGAGGGTAAAGATATTTTTGAGACTCATTCTTCACTTGACAGTTTTGGAGAAGAGAAGAGGGGTGCAAATATTGAGGAGAAGGAGGGCACACTTCATGAGGGTTTGAGAAAAACCCTTGAAAGCTTGAGGAGGAGCTTGTGTTTGCTTGGATATTGCATGTAGAGTATTTCCATGGAGTCTTAGCCTTCACTTCTGAGAGGGATCATGCATATGAAGGAGGGGTGAATCTTGAGGAGGAGGGAACATTTATTATCCATCATTTTCTCATAAGGAGAGGAGGACTTGTCATATCAGGATGAGGTCTGATGCATAGGGAGAGGAGAGCTTGGGTGCTTGATTCTGTGGAGAGAGGCATTTGATTTTTTGGCTCCATTTATTTCTGGTGATCATTTTTTCTAGGAGGGGTGCACATGTTGAGAGGACTAGCAACTACCTGGTAGCAGATCTTTTTGGAGGATTCGAGCTCTGACATTTTTAGTGGAGAGGCAGTACAAGAGAGGACATTCCTGTGGATGGATTTCTTCATTGGGCTACAGATGAGCTAGGGCACTTCAGTTCAGTGGAGAGGGAAACAAAGGGAGAGGGCACACCACAGTTTGGGCACTTATTTCTCTGGTTCTTGTGGCAAGGCTCATGAGGAGCTTGCTATGTATACAGGTTCCATTGTATTTCATTACTTGTTGTATCTCTTTCTTTAATAATCATTATATAGACAAATATCCCAAACTGGTTCCCCCCCCGGAGGGGGGGTTATCCATGGTCATGTTGACCAAAAATACCTGTGTCAATTTTATGCATGTTTAGAAGTGTTTTAAGTTATATTTCATGTGCTAACATTGAGATAAGAAAACACTTGCAAGGGCACCTTAAAAGAGCACCTAACCTGTAAAACATTGAGCAAAAAGTGAGATGACTGTTTGTTGTCCTAAAATAGAAAAAGAAGGCAGCCATACTGTTGAAACTTAGAGCCATAATAAGTTCAAGGACATACCTTATATGGCAGCCTCATAGGACCTCAAATATTTCTACATGGTGTCAGAGCCAAAGGTGGCTTAGACTTGTTGATTTTGGAGCACTTTTTTGGGCAGTTTGGAGAAGTTTTTATATTAGACTTTTTGGTTGTTTTGGAAAGCAAGTTTACAGTCCAAAACAATGGTTAAATTTCATATCTGAAGGTACCTCTCCTTCATTGTTAGTTGCACAACTCAAGGCAGATTTTGGAAAACTAGTTTATAGTGTTTGTGGATAGTTGTGGGTGGATTTGTTGGGATGATTTTTGACACTTGTGGACAGCCTCTTTTCACACCTACATGGATAGGAGTGACGCTATAGAGATGATCACTTTTCACACCTACTTATTAGGAATGAGTTTGTGGATTCTCTTGCCTCTTTTCACACCTATTTTGACAGGAGTGAGGTAATGTTCCTTTGCATTGGGAGCATCATAGTGAGTGCAGATGGAAAACATGTTAGTATCTCAGATGCGTGTGGATGACATGCTAGCCGGGGCTAGAAATTGGTCACCTTGGAAGGCGAGGATGGTATTTGTCTTAGATGACCTCGATCTATGGGACATAGTCAAGGCATTTGTTCCTCCTATTCTTGTCACTGCTCCCATCTTGGTAGCAGAATTTAGGAGGAAGAAAAACAAGGCAAAGAGGATCATATGTGATGTTGTGAGAGATCACATTATTCTCCACTTGAATTGGAATAATTTCACATACGAGATGCGGTCATCTTTGTGCAAGTTGTACAAGAGCTCTAATGAGAACTAGAAGATGGTTCTTCATGACCGACTCAGGGGCATTCACATGCTTGAGGATGATACAGTTACTTCATTCCTTGGTAGATACACATAGATCAGAGATGAGTTGGAAACCATCAGAGAGGTTGTGAACCCTAACTCTTTGGTCAGGCAAGCTAAGAATAGCTTCACCAAACCCTAGGGTTTGTACAAGGAATTGTTTCCAGGGAGGTTATGCCTACATGGGAGAGGATGTGGGAGGACTTCTTCCAGGAGAAGATTAGGCTTGCAGCCGAGGCTTCTGGACAACAACAACATACATTTTTTGGTGATGAGGACCTTTCTCTTTGGACAAAGGGCAAGAAGAAGACCATCCGTGGAGTTCGGAAGGGTCCCAATTTTTAGGCCCCACCACAGGAAGGATAGATTAGCAACAGTAGTGGGAAAAGGATTGACATGAGAACAATAAGATGCTTTTCTTATGGACATATGGCTCACTATGCAGGATAGTGTCCCAAGAAGAAGAAGAAGCAATAGGATGGGTCAACAATGACAGAAGAGGAGATAGAGTTCAGTGATCGGTTTATCTGTGCATTCAGAGAGTGTGCATTCATTAATACTTTATCTTCTATTACACCATCCAACACTATATGGGGAGACCGAGTTGAGGAGGACCAACTGACGCACGACAATGATTCAGAGGGAGATGATACTTTGTGTCCCTGGACATCTTCAGAGTGGGTGATTGGTCTACCCAGTATAGCTACAGGTTTAGAGCATTCGAACAGATAGAGAGTGGGTGCTATAACTTCATTACATCAGAGGATGATGAGGAGGAGCAACAGGGCACCACAGAGACTTGAGCCTCACATGGCTTATGAGATGGGAAGATTAGGTTTTGTATCCACTTCAGGTGGAGGTGACTTGGCGAGAGGCCAAGTTGATGAATCTTGGTGAGAGACTAAGAGGGGGAGAATCTTGGTGAGATGCCAACAATAGAGACTCTTGGTGAGAGGCTATGAGTAGGAGGAAATCCTTGGTCAGAGACCAAGGTGGATATCTTCGGTGTGATGCCAAGATCTAGGTGATATTGGATAGATGGAGAGTCAATGCCATTTATAGATCATACAGATTGAGTAAATTTGTGAAAGAGTCCACTTTCAATGATCATGGTACAACCATACTCACCGAGCATATGCCAAGAGGAAACCATGTCCACTATAGGGATTTTATTGGTGGTGACAAGCACTTTCCTCGGTAAGAGGGAGTGTTGAGATTTGGGTACCTTGGAAAGTGGTCCCCATGCGCTTATGAGTCTCTAAGCACAAAGGGGGAAGACTATTACCCTTGTACTTTACTTTATGATTCTAATTTCACTTTGACTTAGGATTTTTAAGTCAAAAGTGAAATATGTCACTTAAGTCATAAAGTGACAATTAATTCACAATGTGGGTGAATTAATAGACATAAACAAACTAAGGAAAGTGGGTTTCCTTAGTGAGACTATTGGAGTTGATCTCACCCATTGATTAGACTTGGATAGATCTAATCTAGGCCATTGATCTTTTAGGGTTGGCATGAGGAGGCTAAAGAGAGGGTAAAGATATTTTTGGGACTCATTCTTCACTTGAGAGTTTTGGAGAAGAGAAGAGGGGTGCAAATATTGAGGAGAAGGAGGGCGCACTTCATGAGGGTTTGAGAAAAACCCTTGAGATCTTGAGGAGGAGTTTTTGTTTTCTTGTATCTTGCATGGAGAGTATTTCCATGGAGTCTTAGCCTTCACTTCTGAGAGGGAGCATGCATATGGAGGAGGGACGCATCTTGAGGAGGAGGGCGCATTTATTATCCATCATTTTCTCATCAGGAGAGGAGGACTTCTCATATCAGGATGAGTTCTGATGCATAGGGAGAGGAGAGATTGGGCGCTTTCTTCTGTGGAGAGAGACATTCAGTTTTTGGCTCCGTTTATTTCTGGTGATCAATTCTTCTAGGATGGGGGGCACACATGTTGAGAGGACTGGAAGCTACCTAGTAGTAGATCTTCTTGGAGGATTCGAGCTCTGACAGTTTCATTGGAGAGGCAGCACAGGAGAGGAAATTCCTATGGAGTGATTTCTTCAATGGGCTACAAATGAGCTAGGGTGCTTCAGTTCAGTGCAGAGGGAAACAAAGGGAGAGGGTGCACCACAATTTGGGCAATTCTTTCTCTGGTTATTGTGGCAAGGCTCGTGAGGAGCTTGCTATGTATATAGGTTTCATTGTATTTCATTAATTGTTGTATCTCTTTCTTTAATCATCATTATATAGATAGATATCCCAAACTAATTTTCCCCGGGGGGGGGTTATCCAGGGTCATGTTGACCAAAAATACCTGTCTCAATTTTATGCATGTTTAAAAATGTAGATAAACATTTTAAAGTTCAAGATCTAGAGGTAGTGTTAAGTGTTTTAAGTTATATTGCATGTGCTATGTTGGCCCTTGACCAAGTTTTGGGATAACCTAGGTCATTTTTGACCTATTTTGGAACTGTGATGGCTAGTCAAAGAAGGATCGCTAAGAGAAGCATATATATCCACTTTTGGGCCCTATTAGGGCTTTTGGGTTAATGTAATGGGAAAGGGATGTCAGCTCGTGGGTTTACCCACACCTAGGCCCACTTTTGTAATGTATAAATAGATGCTTAGGCTAGATAGAAGTAGCAGTGTATCTATGTGATTTATGTTAGACAACTTAGTGCTAATAGTTAGATATGTGTGATTGGAAGTGGATTGTAAATGATCTTTGCATGATCATAAGAAGCTTGCAAGGCTAAGTGAAAGTTGTTGTAAGAGGCTTTGTGATGAAGTGTAAGGAAGAATGATCTATCGAGCTGCATAGATCTTCTGTCCTTTGCAAAGAAGGGTTTTGTGCTCTATGTTGTAACTGATGATTGAAGATACTAATAAAGAGGAAGAGTTGGTGGACGTAGCCCCAGGGTGGGGGTGAACCACATAAATCTATGTGTAATGCTCTACGCTTTGATTCATTGTGTTTATCTCTTCTTATGCTATGTTCTTTTGATATATTCACTTATGCTTTTTGCTTCTTAGATATATATGATTGTTAGATCTGATGTATATGCGAGTACTTAGTGATGATCTATAGGACTTGATGTGTTATTGTTGCCAAGTGCTAAGATACTATAGATCTAAGTGAATATTGTGATGCTCTGTGCTATCTGCAAAGTAGAATAAGGGCTGAATATTAATGGTTGATTGATGTTAAGTGTATTGTAAGTAGTATAATCACAGATCTGTGTCCCAGCTAAGGTTGCAGACACCTAAGTCCTACAACCACCCATGCCTCTACCTCCTGTGAGACCTCATCTGCTTTTTAGGTGCTGTCGAAAGGGTCGGTAGTTAGGGTTTTGTTGGTGCGCTCTTAAGAGTTGAACCTTGGGTCTGCCCTTCTGTGCCAACAAATGGTTCTGTTGTCGAGACCTGAAACTGTGATTGCTGGGAATTGAGAAAGAAAAGATTTGTGCAAAGATTTGATCTAGAAACCATGGAAGCTCTGTGTGTGGATCTATACCCTAGTGTGCAGTATTCCACTTGATATGAAAAGATCTATGCTAAAGAAAGAAGGAAGGATAGATCTGAAGAAAAGAAGCCAGATCTGAACGCTTTGTGCCCTAAGAAAAGAAAAAGTGGGGAATCCTGAAAGAAAGAGGTCATATTTGCAGAAAAGAGGTAAGATCTGTAAGTTCTGTGCTCTGATCAAGGTAAGAAAGTTCTAGATCTGAATCTTTGTGCTATGTAAAAGTAAGACTAGTAGAAATTTTTGTTACTAAAAGCATGGATCTAGGTATTCTTGGTAGATTATGTCCTAGCTTGAAAACTAGGGAACTGTTAGATGAAAGAAGGTTTGATATGAATAGATATGATAAGAATAGTGATAGATATGTTATACCTATGCATAGAAAGAATGTTTTGACTAACAAATGGATGCAGGATCCTAGAAAGATTTTTTTGCAGGCTAACTACCATGATCCTAGTGCACAGTACAGAATAGGTTGGGGATCATTTAAAAGAAAGAGAGGATTGACCCTATGTTACAGTTGCAGAAGAACAAGACATATAGCTAAGGAATGCCCTGGTGGAAGACATAGTTGTCTTTGTTGCAAAGCTCTAGATCACGAAGTGTTGGATTGCCCTATAATGATTGCTAAGCTTGAAAAAATGAATCTGCATGAAGAAAACCCTAAAGCAAATCCAAAAATAGAAGAACCCCAGAAAGAATTAGAGAAGATGTAACTACAAATGAAAGACACCTTGAATGACCATCGACATGTTATATTATCAAAGATATTTAAAGAAAAATAATGCATCGAGGTAAGAATAGGAGACTTCGACGTTGACTGTGTTTTGGATGAGGAAACACAGGTGAATGTTATGACAGAAAAAACTTGGGAAGCTATAGGGAGGCCTGCTATGACTCCATCTCTTAGAGGAATAAGGTTATTTAGAGGAAAACTATTAAACCTATGTGGAAGGATCACTCAGATATCTATGAATGCCAATGGAACTTCGACAGAGGAATATTTTGAGATTATCAAGTTCATTGAGGATAACGACTTGTTTACTATGTTACTTGGAAATCCTTGGATTGAAAGAGAACAAGATAGAAAGAAGGAAGATGAAAAAGTTTTAGAACAACAGAGACAAGAGTTAAAAGACTTCATGACCAGAAGGATTGTGCAGTTGATTGAAGAAAGGGAGAACAGATCGAAGCCATATCACACTAGGAACCTGGACATCGAAGTTATCAGAATGCCAGAGGACTCATAGAAGACTGAAGTTTCTATCTCAGATAAAGAAGAGATGTTATACCTAAACCCTAAGAAAGAACCTTAGCAGTGCGAAGTGACTATATCCAAGGAAAATAAGAATCAAAATGGGAAAATAACTACAGAGATGAAGCTCACTGGAAAGAAAGATAGAAATTTAAATAAGAAGAGGGCGAAATAGCAGGAGATTCCAGATGGAACATCGCAGAAAGAAACTTCGTAGAATTTGAGCTTCGCTGAGATATCAAAATAGAAACATGGGTCACTTCGCCATGGCAAAGAAATATAGTTGTTGGACCGATATAACCATTCGACTTCCACCCCAAATGGATAGACAAGCATTAAAGGATAACCACCAGACTGTTGGATAATGCCAAAACAGATAAAACAGAGTTAACGGAGGCCCCATACCCATTGAAAGCAGACCGTTGTTGAGACTACCTATTTATCTCATCGCACCATGCCGAAAGAACACTTTTTCCAGCTGAGAAATTGAAGCTCACAAACTAGCAAGTGTCTATAGTGATCATCATGTCCTTGTTATTCATTCTCGTGCAGTGCCCAAGATCATTGTGACCCCAATTTTTTATCCCATGCGCGTATGTCCGACGAACTCACTGTAATTGAAGAGTCTGTCATAGAAGTCCTCCTTGATTTAATGAATGAGAGAGTCATGTTGGAAAGAGGAATGTCCATTGGAGTCCAAACATCATCAACAAGAGGAGTAGTAGCTTCTCCGTCCACTGTCCGAGCAAGATCATCTCGACGGGTCGACGAGAAGCATACTAAACATAGAGATGATTTGGTGAAAGCTAAACTAATTCTGAGCATTTTTCCTACTTACCTACCCCCTCTGTGTGCTGAAATCACCCATGATAGTGTGCCTCGAGAATTCGAGTATGCTATGGTTAGTGCGTACCTGCCAAAAGGGGTGCACGTAGTTCGTGTCGATTAGGAAAAACTTGCAGCGTTGAAGTTTAGCGACTTCAACCTCGGCGACAGGAAATTCTACAATATGCTCACTCCACGCAAGTATCTAATGAAGACAAAGGGAAATAACTCGAAGATCATTCCATAGTCTTGGACCCAGAACCTCGTGCAGTCAACGTTGCTGAATGTCATGAATATCTCACACTTTGGCAGACACCAGGAGATGAATGCGTGTGTAAAGCTACTTCTGTCTTTCTATCATGGAGGCTACTTGTAGTTGAACCACCGCATCATGGTGGATCCCACCTTGATTAATCAGATCATAGGACTCAACATGCAAGGACCTGATCCATAGGAATTCTATCTTGGAAAGACCACCGACAGAGCACTAGCAGTGAAGATTAAAGAAACCTATGGAAATGCCGAGAAATGCACATGAGGATACAAGGTAGCCTCTATTCAGAGTGGCATAGTGCACCTTTCCTGTCAGTTGATCACAGGCAAGCTAGTCCACAAGAACTAGCCCACCCAAGTAACTGACTTCATCGTTGACCTCGCAGGGAAGTGCGTTGAGGGTCTACAGATGAACTAGGCATAGTACCTTGTCAATCAACTAGAGCTTGATTGCAGGGAAGCACAAGACCAAGGGTATGAGTTCCATTTCAGTTATATTCTCATACCGATCGCCTTCATAGCATGGGAGATGTTGGAGGGTGCCAATTTCCCAAAGACCGAGCCATTTGAACCTTTGGCTGTGAGGTTCAATACCCTATAGTACTCGACTGATATGAAAAGGCAATGGCAGTCGAATGTCGTCTTCCATGTATACTACAACCAACTAAATACCACCATCTAAGCTATGCCTCGCATTACCCCAAATATACTCCACGATTCAGACCCTTAATGAAGTTCAACGCGGATCGCCACTTCATGTATATAACAACACGAGATGATGAACATAAGCAATAGTTGCAGTCTTATTACAAGTTGACTGAAGAAGACCTCGAAGAGATCACCAAGGATTGGTCAGTGGACCTTCTCATTCCAGTGAACCCTGTAGAGCTATCTGATATTGATAGCCCAGAGACTATACTAGACACACCGGGACCAAGCAAAATGAAGAAGCCTAAAGAGGTTCATGAGGTAGACAACACATCTGTAAGGACCGCCTCTATCATACTAGACAAAGGAGGTGATGGCAAAGAGATAGAAGGCATAGAAATTGAACAACAGGAAGGCGAAGTACCACTGCCTAGGGATGAAGAAGACTTGTCAAAGAAAAGGAAGGTATCACCTCTAAAAGCATCCTCCCGAAAGAAGCCTAGGACCCCTATGACCAAGATGCGAACTTCCCTCACATTAGATGACTTTGATTTCATCATTGCAGTAGTGAATGATGCTTCAAAGGAGATAGTAGAGAAGCAGGAGCAGATGTATAATCGTATAGAGATCGAGCTCTAAGGAGTTTAGCAGGCACTCCAGTTCAGCCGCACAGTACACACCATGCCTCTGACAACAGGGAAAATAGAACCAGGAGACGAACCAGCCTAACTTCACCAGATTGCTGACATGGTTGAAGCTCTCCTTCAACAAGATCAAGAAGACACAACATGAACCACCAAGGCTCTGACATAGGTATAGGGAGTACTTGTCAAGCAACATGGTTCTTTCGAAAGAGAAAAACTTGCTCTTCAAGTACAGTGGGATAAAGAGAAAGCATAGCTACAACAAAGCAAGGAACAATTTCTCATAGAGCAACTTGAAGTAAAGGAACTAGTCGACAGAGCACTCCGCTCTATGACCGTTATCGAAGTACCAGCTGAAGAGAGAGTTCCAAAGAAGGTGGCCCAACTTGAAGACATTATACAAAAGCTGCAGCAACGCATTACTAATCTAAAACTCCACGTTGTGCCCAAGACCCCATAGGAGATAAGAGACCAGTGAGAAGCAACTACTCGGAGCATAGTTGACCAATTGAAATCTCTTGCCTCAGAGTGAAAGAAACTCAGTAACCAGAGTGCCCAGATCTATGAGAACCTTACCAAGAATCCATAGTTACAGGTGTTGGAGTCACAGCTCCAGGAAGCAAAGAAGCATGCAGATACATTACAGGCACAGCTGAAGGCTCTGTCTACAGTGGATAGAATAAAATGATCTCATGAACAATGCACAGGTCAACAACATATACATATGATCTAGAGCAAGGTCATGGAAGTAACTTAGAAACTCCAACTAGTGCAAGACAAGGCATGCATATTATTTGTTGAGATCGAAAGGAAGGGAACATAACTTAAGCAAGTCGTCATCACTGTAGAACAACACTTGGAAGGACCAGTAAACGACACAGTGATCCTGGAATTCACCCAGCAGGAGGCCACAATGAAGCAGCAGGTCAAAGCAGATCGAGGCCTTCAAAGAAGAATTGTGTAGACCAGAGTGACTCGGGACGAATCACAGGTGAGCGTTGGGGGCATGTTGGCCCTTGACCAAGTTTTGGGATAACCTAGGTCATTTTGACCTATTTTGGAACTGCAACAACTAGTCAAAGAAGGACTGCCAAGCGAAGCATCTCGGTCCACTTTTGAGCCCCTATTAGGGCTTTTGGGTTAATGTAATGGGAAAGTGATGTCGGCCCATGGGTTTACCCATGCTTAGGCCCACTTTTGTAATGTATAAATAGATGCTTAGGCTAGATAGAAGTAGTAGTGCATCTATGTGATGTATGGAAGACAACTTAGTGCTAATAGTTAGATCTGTGTGATCGGAAGTGGATTGTAAATGCTCTGTGCATGATCATAAGAAGCTTGGAAGGATAAGTGAAAGTTGTTGTAATAGGATTTGTGATGAAGTGTAAGGAAAAAGGATCTAGCAAGCTACGCATATCTTCTTTCCTTTGCAAAGAAGGGTTTTGTTCTCTATGCTATAACTGATGATTGAAGATACTAATAAAGAGGAAGAGTTGGTGGATGTAGCCCTAGAATGGTGGTGAACCACGTAAATTTGTGTGTAATGCTCTGTGCTTTGATTCATTTTGTTTATCTTTGTTTATGCTATGTTCTTTTGATATATTCACTTATGCTTTGTGCTTATTAGATATATATGATTGTTAGATCTGATGTATATGTGAGTGCTTAGTGCTTATCTGTAGGACCTGATGTGTTACTGTTTCTAAGTGCTGAGATACTATAGATCTAAGTGAATATTGTGATGCTCTTTGCTATCTGTAAAGTAGAATAAGGGTTGAATATTAATGGTTGATTGATTCTAAGTTCATTGTAAGTAGTATAATCACAAATTTGTGTCCCAGCTAAGGTTGCAGACACCTGAGTCCTACAACCACCCTTGCCTCTACCTCGGGTGAGACTTCATCTGCTTCGCAGGTGTTTCCAAAAGGGCTGGTAGTTAGGGTTTTTTTGGTGCGCTCTTGAGCGTTGAACCCTGGGCCTGCCCTTCTGTGCCAACATGCTAACATTGATATAAGAAAACACTTGCAAGGGCACCTTAAAAGAGCACCTAACCTGTAAAACATTGAGCAGAAAGTGAGATGATTGTTTGTTGTCCTAAAACAGCAAAAGGAGACAGCCATACAGTTGAAACTTAAGGCCATACTAAGGTCAAGGAAAAACCTTAGATGGAAGCCTCATAGGACCTCAGATATTTCTACATGGTATCAGAGCCAAAGGTGGCTTAGACTTGCTGATTTCGGAGCACTTTTTTGGGCAGTTTGGAGAAGTTTTTATATCTTGTTGGTTGTTTTGGACAACAAGTTTATTGTCCAAAACAGTGGTTAAACTTCAGATCTAAAGGTACCTCTCCTTCATTATTAGTTGCACAACTCAAGGCAGATTTTGGACAGCTAGTTTATAGTGTTTGTGGATAGTTGTGGGCGGATTTGTTGGGATGATTTTTGACACTTGTGGAAAGCCTATTTTCACACCTGCGTGGATAGGAGTGAGGCTATAGAGAGAACCTCTTTTCACACCTACTGATTAGGAGTAAGGTCATGGATTCGCTTTCCTCTTTTAACACATGTGTTGACAAGAGTGAGGCAATGTTCCTTTGCATTGGGAGCATCAGAGTGAGTGTAGTTGGCAGACATGTCAGTATCTCATATGTGTGTGGAAGACAGGCTAGCCGAGGCTAGAAATTGGTTGCCTTGGAAGGCGAGTATGGTATTTGTCTTAGAGGACCTCGAGCTATGGGACATAGTTGAGGCAGTTGTTCCTCCCATTCCTTTCACTGCTCCCGTCTTGGTAGAAGAATTCAGGAGGAAGAAAAACAAGGCAAAGAGGATCATATGTGATGCCATGAGAGATCACATTATTCCCCACTTGACTGGGAAGACTTGGGCATATGATATGTGGGAATCTTTGTGCAAGTTGTATGAGAGATCTAATGAGAACTGGAAGATGGTTCTTCATGACCGAATCAGGTGCATTCACATGCTTGAGGATAAGATGGTTACTTCATTCCTTGGTAGATACACACAGAACAGAGATGAGTTGGTAGCCGTCGAAGAGGTTGTGAACCCTAACTCTTTGGTGAGGTAAGATATGAATAGCTTCACCAAACCATGGGGTCCATTTGTACGGGGCATTGTTTCCAGGGAGGTTATGCCTACATGGGAGAGGATGTGGGATGAATTCATCCAGGAGGATATTAGGCTTGCAGCCGAGGCTTCTAGATAGCAGCAGCAAACAGTTTATGGTGATGAGGACCTTGCTCTTTGGACAAAGGGCAAGAAGAAGACCGGCCATGGAGGTCGGCAAGGTCCCACTTTTGGGGCCCCACCATAGGTAGGAGAGAGCAATAGCAGCAGTGGGTAGAGGAGAGACATGAGCACAGTGAGATGCTTTTCTTGTGGAGATATCAGTCACTATGCAGGATAGTGTCCCAAGAAAAAGAAGAAGCAGTAGGATGGGTCAGCAGCGTCAACACAGGAGATAGAGTTCAGTGATCAGTTTTCCAGAGAGTATGCACTCATTACTACTTTATCTTCTATTACACCATCCAACACTAAATGGGGAGACCGAGTTGAGGAGGACTGACTGACGCACAACAATGATTCAAAGGGAGATGATACTCATTGTCCTTGGACATATTCAGAGTGGGTGATTGGTCCACCCAATATAGCTACAGTTTCAGAGCAGTCGAGGAGACAGAGAGTGGGTGCTACAACTTCAGTGCATCAAAGGATGATGAGGAGGAGCAGCAGGGCACCACATAGGCTTGAGCCTCACATGGTTTATGAGATGGGAAGATCAGGTTTTGGATCCAGTTCAGGTGGAGGTGACTTGGCGAGAGGCCAAGTTGATGACCCTTGGTGAGAGACCAAGAGGGGGAGACTCTTGGTGAGATGCCAAGAGTAGAAACTCTTGGTGAGAGACCAGGAGTAGGAGGAAATCCTTGGTGGGAGACCAAGGTGGATATATTCGGTGTGATGCTGAGATCTAGGTGATCTTGGATAGATGGAGAGTCAGTGCCATTTATAGATCATACAGTTTGAGTAAATCTATGACAAAGTCCACTTTCAGCGACCAAGGTACAACCATACTCACTGAGCATATGCCAGGAGGAAACCATGTCCACTATAGGGATGTTATTGGTGGTGACGAGCACTCTCCTCGGTAAGAGGGAGTGTTGAGATTTGGGTACCTTGGAAAGTGGTCCCCATGTTCTTATGAGTCTCTAAGAACAAAGGGGGAAGACTATTACCCTTGTACTTTACTTTATGATTCTAGTTTCACTTTGA
>JZKD02S1674756.1:289752-307884 GCA_000966675.3 Picea glauca
GTTTCCTCCATTTAATGAGATACTCTGAAATGGATCTATTCCTCAACTGGCAAATTCTTGTGTCAGTGATGGATTTAGGCTCCAATATGATTTTTCCTTCCTCGTCAAGTTCTGGAAATATAGTTTGAACTGGGATCTTGTCACCTATAACCTTCTTTAAGCACGAAACATGGAAAACTGGGTGCACTCGTGAAGATGCAGGAAACTCCAATTTGTATGCCATAGTACCAATATTTTGCAACACCTTATAAGGGACATAGTACTTTGGTGATAATTTATTATCCTTCTTGACTTGCTTGAGGGACATTTGTTTGTATGGTTGTAGTCTTAAAAACACCCATTCCCCTACTTCAAAACTTATTTCACTATGATGTTGATCTTCTTGTTGTTTCATGCGATTCCGTGCCATGGTTAGGTTGTCCTTTAATATTTGGAGAAATTGTTGTTGATGCTCGATATGATATTCCACTGCTTGAACCTTATATTTTTATTTTAGAGAAGAAGTGATGGAAGGAGGGTGGTATCCATAGAGTGCCATAAATGGTGTCATTTTTCTTGTAGAATGAAAGGAAGTGTTATACCACCATTCTGCCAAGGGTAACCATTTGAACCATTATGTTTGTTTATCAGAGACAAAGAAATGAAGGTAGCCTTCTAGACATTTCTTTACTATCTTAGTTTGTCCATCAGATTGATGATGATAGGATGAGCTATGAGATAATTGAGTACCCAAACAAGAAAATAATTCTTTCCAAAAATGTCTAGTAAAGATGGGATCTCTGTCACTTACAATAATATTTTGGGCTGCCATGTAGCTTTTGAACTATCTCCATGAATGCGATGGAAACTGTACTAGATTTGAAGGAATGAGAAAGTGCACAAAAGTGTGTGTACTTGGTCAGTCTATCAACAATAACCATGATGGCACTCTTTCCTTCAGACTTCGGTAACCCTGTGAAGAAATCCATGGAAACCTCCTTCCAATGTTGACTTGAGATGGCTAATGGTTGTAAAAGACCCGGGGTCTTAATTGTTTCCACCTTATTTTGTTGGAAAACCAAACATTCTTCCACAAACCTTTGAACATCAGTTTTAAGGCCATCCCCAAAAAATTCCTTCTTGACCCTATGGTAGGTTTTTAAAAATCCTGAGTGCCCTCCTACTGGATAGGTGTGCAATTCCAATAGTACCTTTTGTTTGAGTTGGGAGATATTACATAAATATAAGCGATCTTTGTACCATAGTGAATCATTTTTCCATGTAAATGTATCTGATGTACTGGAATCCTATTGCAACCTTTGAATGAGAGTC
Organism: Picea glauca; assembly: GCA_000966675.3. Taxonomy (NCBI): domain Eukaryota; kingdom Viridiplantae; phylum Streptophyta; class Pinopsida; order Pinales; family Pinaceae; genus Picea; species Picea glauca. The sequence goes on from JZKD02S1674756.1 coordinate 291,064, forward strand.
TAGAATTTTTCGTCATTCTTCCATTCATCCCTTACTTCTATTATCCAATCGGGTTAGATGATCGAGATAGCACAGAGAAAGGCATCAACATATTCATCCTTCATTGAGAGTGCATCTGCCACAACATTTTGCTTCCCTTTTTTATAGACAATTTCAAAATCATAACCCAATATCTTGGTTATGCATTTTTGTTTTATCTTCTGAAGATAGTCTTTGTTCCAAGAATTATTTAAGACTATCGTGATATGTTTTGACCTTGAAGTGCCTACCTATTAGGTAAGGATGCCATTTATTCAATGCATGTAGTATTGCCATCATTTCCTTCTCATAAATGGGTTTGTGTAAGTCCTTTCCCTTGAGTGGCCGACTTTCAAAAGCCATAGGCCTTCCTTCTTGCATTAGGACAACACCAATTCCATTTCCCGAGGCATCACTTTCCACAATAAAGGTTTTTGAAAAGTCTAGAGTGGTCAAGACATGATCTTTGCACATCACCTCTTTAAGTCGTTCAAAATCTTTAGTTTCCTCTGGAGTCCATGAAAATGAATCCTTCTTAGTTAGTTTCGTTAAAGGTGTTGCTATTCTTCCATAGTGCTAAGATATGATAGCTCTAATGGAAGTATATCTAGAAACCATAGCAAATGTTTCATCATAGTCTTCTCCCTTCTTCTCGAAAAACCCTCTAGCTACAAACCTTGCTTTATATTTATCCACGCTTCCTTCTGTTGCATGTTTGATATTATATACCCATTTTGAAGTTAACACTAATTTTTATTTAGGTCTAGGCACAATTTCCCGTACATCATTTTTCATGATGGATTGGTGTTCTTCTGTCATAGCTTCTTTCCATTGTTTCTTTTGAACAACTTCATCAAACGTGGTAGGTTCTTCATATAGAATATTTGTCATACATGCTGCATAGCTTGAGAATATTTTAGGCTTCTTACTTTTTCTGAATGTCCCATCTGGGGCCTTGAGTCTTTCTTCTTCTTGTAAGGTAGCTTCAAGACAAGCTGGCCATTTTTTGGTCTTAGGTATGGTGTCTGAATCAATGGTCTCACATGGTTGCATAGGATGATCAGGTTGTTCCTTTTCATCATTCTGGTTTTCTGTGTTTTCTTCAATAGGCTCTTCATGCTCTTCTTATTCTATAGTTTCTTCTATGGATTTATTGAAATCCATCTTTTCATTGAAGGTCACGTCTATGCTGAATTCAATCTTATGTTGTTCTGGAATATATATTCTATAAGCCTTGGATGATTCACTATATCCCACGAATATGCCCTTCTTTCCCGAGGGTTCTAATTTATTCATTTTGTCCTTGGGAATGTGAGAGTAAATAGGACATCCAAAGATTCTTAGGTTTTCCACATTAGGTTTCTTACCTGAGAAGGCTTCTTCTGGAGTCATGTCCTTCAGTATGTGGTGAGGACTTATGTTCTGGACATATATTGTTGTCATGGATACTTCTCCCCATAAGAACATGGATAAACCTTGATCATTTAGTAGTGCCTTCACGACTTCTTCAATAGATATGTTCTTTCTTTCTGCTACACCATTTTTTTGAGGATTATGAGGAACAATCAACTCCATCCTAATCCCTGCTGATTTACAGAATACAATGAATTCATTTGATGTGTATTCTCCTCCATTATCTATTCTTAAGGTCTTGATTTTCTTGTTCATGAGGTTCTCTATCTCTTCTTTGAATTCTTGAAACTTGTTAATTACTTCATCCTTTGTCTTCAGAAGATATAACCAAGTCTTTCTTGAATAATCATCTATGAAGATTACATAGTAAAGAGAACCTCCTAGAGATTTGACTAGAATCAGACTGCAAACATCTGAGTGTATTAGATCTATAATCTCCTTAGATCTATTGTTTCTACTTGGAAATGGTTTCTTGACATTATTTCCAAGAGCACATCCTTTGAAAATTCCTTCAGGTGTAGACTACAATTCTAATATTCCTTCAACCATATTTTTGAGAAAAGGTAATGCTTCATAGTTAATATAAGTGTACCTTATGTTCCAAAGTTCATTGGGATTGACTTCATCATGTACAAGAGCTTCTTCATTTTGTTCTAGTAGTCTATATAGATTTCCTTCACGGGTTCCAATAACCCTAGCATTCTCTATGCTGGAGTCTTTATGCCAAGATAACATTTTTCCATCTACGAAAGCTATTATGTTTCCTTTGTCTTCTAGGAAAGATATGGATACAATCTTCTTTTTTAAACCAGGTACATATAAGACATTGCTCAAATGAACATTATTACATGTTTTCAACTTGACGGAGGCTTGTCCAAATCCTTCGACTAGGTAAGTGATTTTGTCTCCAAGCTCTACCTTGTACAATGTCGTCTTCTCATTTAGAATTGAGAGACTGGATTTATCTTCCATCATGTGCCTAGAATATCCACTATCAATTATCCACATGTCGTCTTCAATCGTTCCTGTGAGTGCTAAGTAGTGTAGGTAACTAGTATTTTTACTCATGTCTTCGATTGACTAGTGATTGGTCATGCCTTGATCCAAAACTTCAAATTTGACTTTTATGCCTTCTAAAAGTGCCAAGAGATGTGCTAGACTAAGGTGCACTTGAATACCTTCTTCTTGAATGATATTTTCCATCACAAGGTGTTGGATCATGGTTTTAGGGCTTCTGCAACTGCTCCTACTAGTAACCCTAGCGACAGTCATTTAGAGAGATTAATATTCTAATGGCTATGCTTCCTTCCAGTGGTTAGACTGAGTAAAGGAGGTGTGGGCTCATAACCTATTAGAATGTGGTCATTTTACCATTGACAATACCACTATTGTCACCCAACCATAGGCCGAAGCCACCCTCCAAGAACCTTGACCTTGACAGAGAGAAGAATCTTGGTAGCAATACAATAGTCAAGAAAGGATAATGCATCAAGAAAGAAGTAACCAAAGTTGATCAGAGATTCCAACCCAAAAGATAGAAGCAATAGGCTTCAGAACTGGCAGCAACACCTTTTCCAAAACTTGCGCACAAGACTGCTAGACTGTAGTGCACACAAGTGCCTGTCTGAAATTCTGAGAAGTGTGTCAAATGAAAGACTGGCACCCTATATTTATAGTAATCCTAGCATACTTCCTGGGCCGACTTCTCATTCTGGGTACTAATTAATTCATATTAATTATCTCTCTCAGCTAACATCTCTTCCAGGGTTATGTTCAATTCTTTTCTTTCTTCCAGAACATTCTAATCTTGTCAAAGGTCACAATGGAGGTTCATACCTCCCGAAGCTACCATAATATCAACAACTTGTTTTTTTGTTCCCACATATTCAACTCTAACATTCTTCTCTACAACCTCTTCCCGTAGAGAGTGATAGTTGATTGGAATGTTCTTTGTCTTGGAGTGCATCACCAAGTTTTTTGAGATACTAATGGTGCTTGTATTATCACAATAGACTGGAATGGGCTCATCATACTCAACCTATATATCTATCAAAGTTTGTTTCATTCATAGAACTTGTGTACAACATGTTGGATTACTAAGAGGAGGGGTGAATCAATAATAGTGTAACTATAATCCTTTTTCTCCAAATAATCCAAGTGTTATATCAATGTAAAATAAATAATGATAAATAAGAAATGAAAAGTCACAAACATACACAGTACACCAGTGTTTTATGTGGAAACCCAAATTGGGAGAAAACCACAGAATGCTTTATCTTATATGTCTTAAAGAATTACATTCATTGGAAGCACCAACTTCCTTTATTTTCCAGCTACAACTGGAAGGCGACTCCAAACCCCTAGTTTCTTAGGCTACAACCTGAGGGAAGCTCCAACTCCCCAATTCTCTGGCTACAACCAGAAGGAGGCTAAAACCCCCTATGTTCTCCAGCTACAACCGGAAGGTGGCTACAACCACCTATCATTGCCCCGTCCAACCGCCCTAAAGTAGAAGTAGAATGATGGAACCACTGTCACACTATCACTTTGAGATATACCATTGTAAAAATTTACCAATAAATCTAAACCATGCATCAACCTGTAATCAACATGTACCATAAACAAGTGCATCAACCATGCACAAAACTGTACCAAACAATCTGTAATCAACCTGTACCATAAAAAAGTGCATCAACCATGCACCAAAATGTACCAATAATGTGTCAAGTACTCTTCAACTATGACTCATCAATATGTACCAATATCATCAACTATACACCTCATGTATGTTCCAACTCATCAACTACTTGTCTCAACCATGTACCCAACTTGTACCTCAACCAAAATCCCTCATCAATTTCATCATCAAAATATGATCTGTAACTCTGTAATAGAATTGGTGTATATGATCACATACCTTCAAACCTTCCTTAACTTTAACAACAAGAGACTAGCATTTTCATAAAACGTTTCTTTAGTCTCACAAGACTAGTTTTGGATTAGTCAACAACCCTAACTTGAAATAATCATAACTTTGTACCTGTAATGAATAAAGATATGAAAATGATATACAATTTTCTTCAGTTTGTTTTATCCAATTCCTCCATATTTCACTACTTTGAACCTCTTAGAAAAAGAGTTATGGCAAAAATGGCACACCTTGCTGAATTTTGGCTTATTCTAGAGAGCAACCTTGTAGAGAGTGCCCCGGATGGAATATTTGTCGAATTGATATGAAACTATTACAAAGAATACTATAGATTGTACGCTAACAAACACATTTGGTATTACTGAATTTTGATCTATTATGAAGAAGTTATGACATTTTTACCCGAAACACCTCTTTTTGACTAGTTTCAAGACTAGCCACAAACCCTATTTTCCAAAGAGTGTAACTCCAAAAATACGACAAACCACAAGATTAATTTTTTACCACAGATACTTGGATATGTTTCCTCAATGACATAGAAATTTCACGGTCTGAATCATTATACAAAACAAGTTATTGCGAAAATGGTGTGATGACCTGAAAAAAACATACCTTAGAAAGCATCATAAAAAGAATTTATCCTTCCTTGAATTCTGGCCTTCTTTTCTTCACTTTCCTAAGAAATTCGGCTTAGATATCCTTTGGTTACCTCAGAAACCTATAGGTATTCAATATTCTCAAGTGTTTCTTAAATTAGAGAACATTTCCTCTTATTTATACTCTCCAAGTAGCTTCCTTAAAAACATCTTCTAGGTCACTTTGCCCACTTTCCTTATTTTAGGCTTAACCCACTTCTAATTTCTCCATTAAATTTATTATTGAATTAATTTATTTTGTATTCACTTTGAATTTTAGTACACTCATAAATTCACTTTATTATTTACCTTTTAAAATATATTAAACCACTTTGACTACTTTGACCTTTTGGGGCTTCTAGATGACATATGAGGGTCCTCAACCTTCGTAAGGCCATAACTCTCAAACAATGAGGAGTTATGTGACGTTCCACATACCACCAGAAATGGAATGACATGTAATATCCATATAGAATAGTATTACCTGAAAATATATCAAAACTCATACCATTATCCATCAAACAAACATGGGTCCATTTCCCAAACCTGGGTTCTCCAACTTCTCATGGCCATAACTCTCTAACCGTGAGGAGTTATGTGATGTTCCACATACCACCAGAAATTTCATGAAAATAAATATCCATATATGATAGTTTCACTAAAAAATTCACTGGTGTTCATCTCATTATTCCATAAATAAGCATGGGTTCTCTAACCATACTTATAGGATAACTCAATCTTCAAAGCATCTTCCCGTGAGGGCTTTCACCATAAGGGGACCACCTTGGAGTTCATCCATTTATACTTATTATCAACCATGACAATAAAATAATGAGTTATATTTACATCAAACAATCTTGGGTCCATTACCCAAGCTTTGTGCTACGAGGCTTTCTTCAAGGGTTGACATCAATGACAACCAACCTTAATCAACAATACCCCCCTTTGTCATTGATGGAAACACTCTGATGCAATACTGAAATCATATCACTCGTGCTCCACGTGGAACCATGCCTCTATCCTCTGCATTTGATAAATATCTCCCCCTTTGTCATCAATGAAAAAGGTATCTTTCCATCTGGGGTTTCTCCCCATGACTGAACTGTCCTCTTATTGTGCTTCCTTGTGTAAATCTAAGACATATAAGATAAGCATTCAAAAAAAATTCATTTTGGAGTAGAAATAAATCCAAGTCTCTGGTGAAGATATTCAAAGGATTCCCATGGAAGTGGTTTTGTGAAGATGTCTGCCACTTGTTCTTTTGTGCCCACATACTCAACTCTAATGTTCTTTTCTGCAACCTGCTCCCGTAGAAAGTGATACTTTATTGGAATGTGCTTTGTCTTGGAGTGCATCACCGGGTTCTTGGAGATACTGATGGCACTTATATTATCACAATATATTGGAATGGGTGCATCATAATCAACCTGTATATCTATCAGAGTTTGTTTCATCCAAAGAACTTGTGTACAACATGATGTTGCTGCAATATACTCTGCCTCGGCTATAGATAGATATACTGATGATTGTTTCTTTCTTAGCCATGATACTAAACACTCACCCAAGTAGAACACTTTTCCACTGGTGCTTCGTCGGTCATCAATACAAACTGCCCAATCTGCATCTGTGTAGGCAATAAGTGATATATCCTTTCCTTTTGGATACAATAATCCAAACTCTTATGTACCTTTGAGATATCTGAAAATCCTCTTCACTGCTAACACATGTGACTCCTTTGGTGCTGCTTGAAATTGTGCCACCTGTCCAACTCCTTGCATTACATCTAGTTTGGATGTTGTCACATATAGTAGGCTACCAATCATTGACCTGTATTCCCTCTGATCTGTAGACTTAGAATCATCATCTTTTCTCAACTTGCAACTGGTTTGCATGGGAGTGATAACGGGTTTGTAATATTCCATTCTGAACCTCTTTAGAATTTCTCTGATATACTTGGTTTGAGAAATAAAGATTTCTTGGTTGCTTTGACATATCCGAATTCCCAAAAAGAATGATAGTTCTCCAAGTAATGACATTTCAAATTCATTTTACATATCTTTTGCAAATTTCTAGCTTAACCTGTCATCATCACTACCAAAAATAATATCATCAACATAAACTTCAATTAATAAAATATTACCTTCACTTACCTTGATGTAGAGGTTGTTATCTGCAGTTCTTTTTCTGAACCCTGTCTATTGCAGATACTTATCCAGTCTATAGTACCATGCTCTAGGAGCCTGTTTTAGACCAAACAAGGCCTTCTTTAATTTACACACATAATATGCATTCTCTGACAACTCAAATCCTTATAGTTGTTCAATGTAGACTTCTTCTTCAAGTTCCCCATTCAGAAAAGTTGATTTACGTCCATCTAATATACTTTAAAATTTTTGAAGCATGCATAGGCTAAAAGAAACCGAATTGCTTCCATTCTGGCAACTGGGGCAAATGTCTCTTCAAAGTTGATTCCTTCAATCTGTGCATATCCTTTACATACCAATATAGATTTGTTCATTGTAACTTGTACATCTTCATTTAATTTATTCTTGAAAACCCATTTTGTGTCAATCACATTCTTATTCTTTGGTCTTGGAACCAGTTCCCAAGTGTCATTTTTCTCTATTTGATCCAATTCTTCATTCATGGCCTTATTCCAAAATTCATCCTTGTTGGCTTCTTCAAAACAGTTTGGTTCAATTGTAGATAAGAGTGCTAGGTGTGGTTGTTTTGGTGAATGGATTTTTCTTCTAGTCTCAACTCTTGCATCTTTGTTTCCAATAATCTGATCTGAAGGATGATTCTTCTGTACTTTTTTTCTATGTGTATTTGGAGATACTTGATGAGCTTTCTCTTTTGTTTCTGTCGGATTATCTTTATCTTCCTCTTCTACTTCATGTTCTGCTTCTTCTTCTTCGAAAATTTGTTCCATTGATTTGTTTTCTTCTTCCTTTGATTCTGGTCTATCTGTTTCATCAATTGTTACAATGATTCTTTCCACAACTTTGTTCAATATTAGATTGTAACACTTGTATGCTTTCCTTGTTGACAGTGCTTGCATAAAGTGTTGGTTGGTTTCATGATCTGGGGCATTTCTATGACTACTTCCCTTTTGTTTACTTTGACAAGGTTATCAAAATGCATGTGACCCATTCTTATGTGCCATAGTCAACTTTTATCTTCCTTTCCTAGACAACACTTTTCATTTCCAATTTCACTTAACACATATATGTTGTTTGAAGTTCTTGCAGTTGTACTGACCAATTTCCCTGAACCTTGTCTTCTTATCTCACACTTTTGTGAATCGAAAGTAACTTTATGACCTTGGTCACACATTTGACTCACACTTAGAAGATTATGTTTCATATCTTCTACTAGTAGAACATTTTGTGCCTTTTTATTCATGTTCCCAATTCATACTGTGCCTTCTCCAATGATTTTGGCTGAAATATAATTTCCAAAGGAGACTGATCCATTTATTTCCTTTCATAATGTAAGAAATTTATCTCTATCACTTGTCATGTGTTTTGAACACTCACTGTCAACATACCAACCGTGTTTGTTCTGCTTAGATTATAGAGAGACTTTGCATTCTTCATTGCTATATTGATCTTGCTTTCTTATCCATGTTGTTTTCTGAGGTTCTTGTCTATGACTATTGTTATTCTGTTGAGGTTCTTTAGGAGGGACTGTCATTCTGCAATTTTTGGCCATATGTCCAAAATTGTTACATTTGTAACATTCCACTTCAGTGCTCAAATATTCAAACCTATTGTAACTTCTTCTTTGTGTTTCACTAGGTCTTCTTGAGTAACCCCTTTGTGTATGAATCTCAAAGTTGTTATTGTTCCTGTTGTTAGATCTGCAATTCATAGCTTTATGTCCAAAATTATTACATGCATAACATAAAACAAAAAATATAGTTTTATACCTGGGAGTTGAAGACATTCTGAACGAATGTGCTCTTATGAATCCTTCTTCTTCTTGAGGCCTATCTGTCTGTTGTTGATTATGAAATCTGAATCTTCTCAGTGGAAGAGTGTCCCTGTAATCTTCCTTGTACATCTTCCTATCCCCTTTGATTGTTTCTGCATAGATTTTTGGATTTGTTTCTTGCTCTGTTGTTTTGGAGCTTGATCCCTTTTCTATCTAATTATATCCAAGTCCAGACTTGTCAAGATAAAATTTTTGACTGCTGATAATGTCATCCAAAACTTTTGAGTTATTCTGCATATTTTTCTTTTGAATATCCTTTCTTAGTGTGACAATCTATGTTTCCAAGTTTCCAATGATCTTGTCCTTTTCTTCTAGTTGTTCTTTGAGTTCTTCTTCTATTTGAACCTTCAATCTTGTGATCATTTGATCTAGTCCTTGAGTGTCCTTTTTCTTGTCTAGTTCTGCTTGTAGTTTCTTGTTTTTTTTCTTTTCTCTTCTGATAAATTCTATGGCACACATTAATTATTCTTAATAGTCAACTTTTGCCTCTTCAATTTCATCTTCGACTTATTCATATCCTTCTTCGACTTCTTCATATTCTTCTTAGGAGTCTTATTTATCAGAATCTTTGACTACCATGAATATAACTCTTCATATCTCATTGTCACTGATTTCATCTTCATCTGACGATGATATGTTTTCTTTGATGCATAAGCTTTTCTTGAAATATTTATTTGTAGTTCTTTTTCCTTTATATGTGTGTTTGCCTTTTGAGTAACCTTCATCATTTCTCTTTTTCTTATGAGGACATTTGTTAGAAAAATGACCAATACCATCACAATTAAAACAAATTAAAAGAAGCTTACCTCTATACCTACCATTGGTTCCCTTGTTTAGTCTTTTGATGAAGTTGGCCATTTCTTCATAATCTTCCAAGACATCGTTGTTGTTGCTATATTCTTCTTGTTCCTTTTTCTTTTGCTTTGATCTTTTGGATGCTTTGAAGGATGCTTCTTTTACATATGGATTTTCTTGTTCAGTTCTCATTTCATATGTTGTGGAGATTCCATGCAGTTCATCCATGCTTATTGAGTTCGGATCCAATATTTCTTCTAGTGCTGATATCTTAGGGTTGAATATCATAGGAAGATATCTTAGTACCTTTTGAACAATTACAGATTCTTTGATTTCTTCTCCCAATCCTATGATTGCATTCATTGTTTCGTCAACTCTTAAGAAGTAGGATACAATATTCTCATCTTCCTTTATTTTTAGTTGTTCAAAATGACCTCTGTAAGTTTGAAGTTTTGTTGCTTTGACTTTTGTATCTCCTTCATAAATATTTCGAGGCTTGTCCCAAATCTATTTGGTGGATTTACAATGTGCGCATTTATAGCTTTGGAATTATTTTGACCAAATTTCACTATTTTGTCATTTGTTGGTGGAACTGCTAGTACTGTGTATCCATCTACAATTGATTACCAAATTTCAAACCCCTGTGCTTGTATATATTTCTTCATCCTTATGCTCTAAAAAGCATACTTCTATCCATCAAAGTGTGGTATTTCATTTTTATATGAGTTGGTACTTTCCATGATCTACCTTTCAGTGGTTAAACTAATTTCTGAAGGAACCTTCTCTGATACCAATTGTTGAATTACTAAGAGGGGGGATGAATCAATAATAGCATAATTATAATCCTTTTTCTCCAAATAATCCAAGTGTTACATCAATGTAGAATTATTATCCAATAATGAGCAATAAGACATGAACAATCACAAACATACATTGTACACCAGTGTTTTACGTGGAAACCCAAATCAGGAGAAAACCACATAATTCTTTATCTTATATGTCTTGAAGAATTACATTCATTGGAAGCACCAACTTCCTTTGTTTTCCAACTGCAACTGGAAGGTGGATCCAACCCCCTAGTTTCTCAGGCTACAACCTGAGGGAATCTCCAACTCCCTAATTCTCTGGCTACAACCAGAAGGAGACTACAACCCCCTATGTTCTCTGGCTACAACTGGAAGGTGGCTATAACCACCTTTCCTTACCCCGTCCAACTGCCCTGAAGTAGAAGTAGAATGATGGAACCATTGTCACACTATCATTATTAGATATACCATTGTAAACATGAACCATGCATCAACCTATACCTCAACATGTAATCAACTTGTACCATAAACAAGTGCTTAAACCATGCACCAACCTCTACCAAACAATCTATAATCAACCTGTACCATAAACAAGTGCATCAACCATGCACCAACCTATACCAATCATGTGTCAAGTAATCATAAACTATGACTCATCAATATGTAACACCATCATCAACTATACACCTCATGTGTGTGCCAACTCATCAAATACTTGTCTCAACCATGTACCCAAATGTGATTTGTAACTCTATAATAGACCTGGTGTATATGATCACATACCTGCAAACCTTCCTTAACTTTAACAACAAGAGACTAGCATTTTCATCAAACTTTTCTTTAGTCTCACAAGACTAGTTTTGGATTAGTCAACAACCCTAAATTGAAATAATCATAACTTTGTACCTGTAATGAATAAAGATTTGAAACTTATATACAATGTTCTTCAGTGTTTTTTATGCAATTCCTCCAGGTTTCACTACTTGGAACCTCTCATAAAAGGAGTTATGGAAAAAATGGCACACCATGTTGAATTTTGGCTTATTCTAGAGAGCGACCTTGTAGAGCGTGCCCCACACGGAATATTTGTTGAATTCATATGAAACTATTACACATCATACTATATATTGTATTATAACCAAAACATTTTGTCTCGGTGAATTTGGATCTGCTAATTGATTTATCTGAATCTGTCTTCTACAACTTTGCAAGCTACGCAAAGGATTGTTCTTTGGTTTGTCACAGCTATCGCATAGAATCCCCCTATCTAATATTCATATTACTTGGGAGTCTCTAAGCCATATGGATTAGAATAAATCTTGCTTTGATGTGTATCCATCATCATCTTCATTGGTAGATTCATTATCTCTCTGAGATATGACTTATTTCTTTCTGTATGTGGATTCATCTTTCTCTGCAATGCCTGAAAGGACAATCTCTTGAAAATGTTCCTTATTTACATGTCCTTCCTTTCTTTCTATTATTTTCAAAACTTTTATGTATCTGGCATCTTTCATTTTCTCTATAGAATTTTATTCATCTCATTTTATTGCCAATCTTGCGATCTCTGGTACCTGGTCTTTGTTCACCCGTTCTTCCTATTTTCTTATCCATACTTTCTTATATCTGATATCAATATTCTATTTCATGTAAGTATCGATCATGCTTCTACAATCACTGGATATGTGTCCATAGTTATAACATTTGTAACACCCAATGTTACATGTGACCACATAGGTACTTCTTGCTTGAACATTTCTTTTATAATCCCTACAATCTGCAACCTTATGTTGAAAGTTAGTACAATAAAAACAATTACCATAAAATAAATTTGCATACCTGGGGGTGAATGATCTTCTTTATGGCATATTCCTTATGAAAATTTTCCTTGACTGATCATGATCACTATTGAAGCTTCTTTGTGGCTTGAACATGGATGGTATTCTTGAAGATGTATCTTCAAAAGTTTTCTTAGATTCTGGTTGACCATGATTCCTTTCTTTGAGTACTTCTGCATAACTCTTTTTATTTTCATCATTCTTCTTTTCTAGCAACCTAGAGTGTTTCTCTTCATTCTCTATAACTAATGTGGATGTTTCTGTCCCTTCAACGTTCTTGTTGACCTTGACAATTTTACTTCTCAATGTGACAAATTATTCTTCAAGCTACTCAACCTCTTCTTATTTCTTCATTATCTGAGACTTCATGACTTCTTCTGTTCTTTTCGCTTCTTCAAGATGAATTTTTAATGTGATTATTTCTTCTTCAAGTCCTTTCTCTTCTTGAAAAAACTCTGCCTCAAGCTATTTTAGATCGGTATTTCTTTCCTTAAGATGATTTGCCAATATCTTCTCTCTCATTTCTTCTTCTTCATTATGTGCTGCTATGTTGGTTTCCAAACATTGCTTTTGATATTCAAGATTTTATTCGATCTTTCTGGCTTCTTCTAGTTGATTTATTAGGTTCCCGATGACTTGTTGGGATTATTCAAAAATTTGAATACTTTCCTTATGTTTCATAAATTTTTTCTTGAGTCAATTGTTTTCTTCTCTTAGTTCATCTAAAGAACTAATCAATTCTTCTTCATAATTGTCTTCCTTTTCAATTAATTTTTCTGTCTCATTTCCTTCATGGCATTCTATTTCAAGATGTCCATGTTTTTAACAATTAAAACAAAAAAACATACCTCTGGTGATTATGTACTCTTCATATTCTAAATACGCTTGACATGGTGAACACAATTCTTCTTGATTTGTATCTGCATCTTCTTTGCCATTTTATAGAATCTTTGATGGGTGAAGAATATATGTCATGTAACTTATCCCAAATTTCTTTTTTTGATGAACATTTACCATCCTTTTCTCTTACTGGATTAGGTAATCCTTCCCAGATGAAATCTATTTCTATTTTGTTATTCTTCCTCAATTTTTTCTTGGCTGCAGTCTTTTCCCTTTTTGAACTATCATATCCTGTAACAACTGATAGACAAATATAATGTCCCTGTGCCTATAAAAATAATTTCGTCCTTATGCTCCACATCTCATACTTAAAACCATTCTGACCATTAAACATTGGTACTCCATTCTCAGAATAATCCATGTTCTCCTTCCAGTGGTTAAACTATTTCTTGAAGGAACCTTCTCTGATACCAATTGTTGGATTATTGAGAGTTGGGGGTGAATCAATAATAGAGAAATTGAATACTTTTTAATCATATAATCCAAGTGTTATATTAATGTATCATTATCATCCAATAATTGCAGAGTAAATAAGCAATGAAAAAATGAACAATCATACACATACACAGTACACTAATGTTTTACGTGGAAACCCAAAGAGGGAGAAAACCACATAATGTTTTTAATTATATGTCTTGAAGAATTACATTCATTGGAAGCACCAACTTCCTTTGTTTTCTAGCTGCAACTGGAAGGAGGATCCAACCCCCTAGTTTCTTAGGCTACAACCTGAGGGAAGCTCCAACTCCCCAATTCTATGGCTACAACTAGAAGGAGGCTACAACCCCCTTATGTTCTCCGTCTACAAACAAAAGTTGTCTACAACCACCTATCCTTGCCCCATCCAACTGCCCTGAAGTAGAAGTAGAATGATGGAACCACTGTCACACTATCACTGAGAGATATACTGCTATAAACCTGTATCAATCAACCTACACCAAATAACCTGCACCAAATAACCTGTACCAATAACATGAAACATGCATCAACCATGCATCAACCTATACCTCAACTTGTAATCAACTTGTACCATAAACAAGTGCATCAACCATGCACCAACCTATACCAAACAACCTGTAATCAACCTATACCATAAGCAGGTGCATCAACCATGCACCAACCTATACCTCAACCTATACCATGAACAAGTGCATCAACCATGCACCAAACCTATACAAATAACCTGTCACAACATCTTGTCACAACAAATTGTCCAAACAACCTATCACAACAACCTGTCTCGTCAATCTTATCAACCAAATCAGATCTACTCACCAAGATCAATCACCAAGAAAACTCTCAAATAAGTGCATCAACCAAGCATAAGACAACAACTCATAATCATCACCAACAACTCATAATAACACAAGTATGCTACATCATCCATAAACCATGTGTCAACAATACTACTAACAAGTGCCTCCAACAATGTACCAATCATGTATCAACTACTCATCAACTATGACTTATCAATATCTACCAACATCATCTTCTATACACCTCATGTATGTGCCAACTCATCCACTACTTGTCTCAACCATGTACCCGACATGTACCTCAACCAAATGCCCTGATCAATTTTATCATCCAAATATGATTTGTAAATCTATAATAGACCTAGTGTATATGATCACATACCTACAAACCTTCCTTAACTTTAACAACGAGAGACTATCATTTTCATCAAACTTTTCTTTAGTCTCACATGACTAGTTTTGGATTAGTCAACAACCCTAACTTGAAATAATCATAACTATGTACCTATAATGAATGAAGATATGAAACTGATACAAAATGTTCTTCAGTGTGTTTTATGCAATTCCTCCAGGTTTCACTACTTGAAATCTCTCAGAAAAGGGGTTATAGCAAAAATGGCACACCTTGTTGAATTCTGGCTTATTCTAGAGAGTGACCTTGTAGAGCATGCCCCGCAAAAAATATTTGTTGAATTGATCTGAAAATGTTACAAATAATACTAAATATTGTATTATAACCAAAACATTTGGCATTACTAAATTTTGATCTGTTATGAAGAAGTTATGACGTTGTTTCCTGAAACACCTATTTTAGACTAGTTTCAGGACTAGCCACAAACCCTATTTTCTACGGAGTGTAACTCCAAAAATACAACGACCAACAAGCTAAAATTTTTAACACAGATAATTGGATATGTTTCCTCAATGGAGTAGGATTTCACGGTCTGAATCATTCTATATGAAAATTTATTGCAAAAATGGTGAGATGACCTGTAAATAACATACCTTAGAAAGCATCATCAAAAGAACTTATCCTCCCTTGAATTCTGCCCTTCTTTTCTTCACCTTCCTTATGAAATTTGTCTTAGATACCCTTTGGTTACCTTAGAAACCTATAGATATTAAATATTCTCAAGTTTGATCTAAAATTAGAGAGCCTTGCCTCTTATTTATACTCTCCAAGTAGCTTCCTTAAAAACATCTTTTAGGTCACTTTGCCCACTTTCCTTATTTTAGGGTTTAACCCACTTCTAATTTCTCCATTAAATTTATTATTTAAATAATTTATTTTGTATTCGATTTGAATTATAGTAAACTCATCACTTCACTTTATTATTTACCTTCTAAAATCTCTTAAACCACTTTGACTACTTTGACCTTTTGGGGCTTCTAGATGACATATGAGGTTCCTCCAACTTCGTAAGGCCATAACTCTGAAACCGTGAGGATTTATGTGATGTTCCACAAACCACAAGAAATGGAATGACATTTAATATCCATATAGAATAGTATTACCTGAAAATATATCAAAACTCATACCATTATCCATCAAACAAACTTGGTTCCATTCCCCAAACCTGGGTTCTCCAACTTCTTATGGCCATAACTCTCTAACCGTGAGGAGTTATGTGACGTTCCACATACCACCGGAAATGGAATGACATGTACTATCCATATAGAATAGTATTATCTTAAAATATATTTAAAATCATACCATTATACATGAAACAACCTTGGGTCCATTAGCCAAATCTTTATGCTACCGAAATTCACTATCGGACTTTCTCCAAGGGTTGACATCAATCTACAATATCATTCTACAATGGTTGACATCAATGAAAACCAACTATCCATCAAACTAAGCCAACTGTCTAACATAGATGACAATTGATATGTTATGGTTATTGTTGCACAACCGATTGTTTAATGAATTGTTGAGAAATAATCGTGTTCTTACGCCCTTTGTTAGGAACCAAATATCATTATAGCATAGAAAAACCTCAAAATAAGTACTCAATGCCTTCAAAAAGAGAGAAATTCAGATAATAAGCCACTTTGAGGGGCAAACCTCCTTATTCCCACATAAATGTTCAATTACAATATGATTCTAAATGAAAATTTCTCCTTGGTATATATAGGAGACTAGGAGGTATAATTACAACTAATGGACTAAAGTCGACATAAATAAAATAATATTACTAATGTAATATGCCCCAATTAAAGGGTAATGAGCCA
>JZKD02S1674756.1:323264-338543 GCA_000966675.3 Picea glauca
AAAAAAAAAAAAAAAAATCATCAATATCACATCCATACTTTAGAAATTAGAAAACAATAGCAATATAGGAAAAAAATGAACCTTTTAAGTATTTGTGAACACGCAGGCATAAATAATTAATAAATTAAATACCTTATTATCTGTGTGAGGCATGTGTTTGATAAACCATTCAAAACCTTCATCTTCACCAAAATCAATATAGAAGATATAATATTTTTTGTCGAGCCTTCATAAAGAGTTTGACGTGACTTCTCGAGCAAAGGATCAACATCATGACTACCATCCTGGTTGTCCTCAACCATTGGAGAAAATGTGTCTTGGATCAATCTATGTAGCTCATCTTCCTGATTTGTATCACTAACATTATATCCATACATATAATAATTAATAACTTGATCAATAGCTTCAATATTCTGATCTCAAAGTTCATCACCCTGTAAATTTGTAAGCCACATGTGTTATCAGATTCTTTTTGAGGTAGGCAATACTCGTCACTATAGCAATGAAATTTTGTGGAAATAGGGATGAAAATCCTGCCCAATTTAAAAAAACCATACTCATCGCTATAGCGACGAACTTTCGTGGCAGTAGCGATGAAAATCCCTCCCAATTTAAAAAAAAAAAAACCATGAAAATAATGGAAATGTGGAATAATTCGCCCATATGTAGTAGGGTATTTTTCTTTGAATCCTCCACAACCTGGGTTACCTTTCCTGTCAACTCTTCATTTTCCATATTTGTCAAGGTTTTTGAATGATCAGATCTGTCATGATTCATGTTGGCCTCCCTTGCCAACCAATTTTCCTTAGACATACCTAAGTTTGAAGGCAAGCCTGGCAAAGATCTAGATGATCATGTTATGACATTTTATTTATGGTCCTCCTCCAACTTGTTGAAGAAGGACTCTGTTCAGTTGCGTTTATTTCAACGCACTCTTATAGGGGGTATTTTGAAATGGTATATCAAACTCAATAGCTTGAAGTATTCTTAATTTAACGATTTGGAAATGGTTTTCTTAAACCATTTCTAGTTACCGATGTGATACGATGTTGGCACCGATTTGTTGGCCAACTTTGAGAAAATAAAAGTCATCCATATCTTCGATCACATCTGAGAATGGCTGTGTCGAAAGAGAATGATCAAAGTGAATCTCCCTCCCTCATTTTTTCTCAAGTGGTTCCTAAATTCCTTGGTGCCTTATGTCTCCAAAGACATCACAACTTCTGAATATTTTTCCGAAGAAGAGGCTATTATGAGAGCCCAACAAATGGAATTGATTTACTATCAATCCGGTATGTTGTATGAGATTCTCTCGGATGCACCACGATCAACTTTCAATAAGAACAAATAGAATTTTGGGCCATGCCGATGGTATAGTAGTCTCAACACAAAGTAAGACCACAGATCAGTTGACTAACTAGTTGCAATAGTTATCAATTCAACAAACAGTGGCCAATAAAACTTCTGGTTCGGTTGTACTCACAACCCAAATGTTGGAAGTACACATTGTACAATCTATTGGGCCCTTCTTTTTGTTGTTAGAAGTTGCACAAGGGATGATGCAATTCCAATTTTGGTCAAACAGAAGTTGTGCAAGTCACAGAGGAGCGAGACAGTAGAACAAGGAAAGAAACCAAAAATGGTTGGAACGAAGGCCAATGCAACACCAGAATGGAGAAAGAAGTTACAACAGAACAAGAACAAGAAAGCATGTGAAGTCTCAAACCTGGTAATCCCAGTTAGCTTATATATATGGGATGAATACGATTGTAAAGGGTTGATTATTGTTTGTTGATTTTGGGTTGTTGACGATTATGATTATAAATTGTAGGTTGTTGGAATACGTTTGAGTTCTATGTTATTGTCCATTTTGGGTAGATGTTAGCCATGATTCTGAGAGTGTGGGTTTTTGAAACCAGACCAAGTCTGTAAAAGAGTCATGTCCAATTGTATTGGTAAAAGAGAAAGGGTGTTGGTTTAACCTTGTCTCGTAGTAATTGATATTGTTGTTAAGCTTTAGCATGGCTAAGTTGTGTCTGTACCTGAGTATCATTATGTAATTAAGAAGAACCTTATGAAGTTAATACAAAGAGGGATTCGAATTTTGAAATTAATCTGTATGTTTATATTCATATTATCTTTAATGTTGTTCCATATTATATTTATTCTAGATCTGATTAATGGGATACAATTTCTTTATGGTTGCAACACAACTCTGTTTTCTTTAATCTAAGCTAGGAATGTTCACACAGTCATAATTTCAATCTATCTTGTGAAAGACTACATGTATCATAAGACTTTATGGATTTGTCTAAACATTCTTCTTACCCTTCCCTATTTTCCTTTCCTTTGTTGTACTTCAGGTGAGACTTCTTTCCTTAAAGGAAGACGAAAATTCTAATTCTCTAGACTACCTCGGTACCTTTTGTTGGTAACCTGAGAAGGACTCTGGTCTAATCAATTTTATGCCAACAAAATGGTTATGTTGCCAAGACCTACTTCAAGAGGGAACCTGTAGGGAGAATTCTTGCATGGATCCACTGATCTGATATTCACCAGTGGTGGGAGATAAATTGTGATGCCTTCATATGGAAAGAAGTAGAGTTGTGAGGTAAATTTGTGAAACATACAAGAGAGGTTATCTTTTACTCAAAAAAATCAAGCGACCAGTATGAGATATTATGGGTTAAACTTCTAGAAGAACTATTCAATTAGATAGAGAGGCTCCAAGAAGCTCCAGAATTCCAAGAAATATTCAAGAACACATGTATTTTGGATATAGAAAAGATTGTAGCGCTTCATTGGCTGGATTGTCCAATAACGCGAGCGGTTGATTTCTAGGTCAATACGACTCTGGATGGATACATTATTGAGTTTGCAGCTAAGAACCACTAGTATTTTTCAAGGGAAGAATTGGATTTTAAGAAATATGCATGGGGAATTCTACTAAGAGAAATCCCCTTGTAGATTAAGGTATTCTTGATGGAGGAGGGGATGTTGACCATCTCCCTGACTGAGATGACAGCCTAAACACCCATGCTTGGTGTGGGATCATGGCCTGAGAAAGGAGAGAGGGTTCTTTGATAAATGGGGGAGCAACAAGAAATGGATGCAAGGAACGATCGAGCCTTGAAAAGAGTCGCCAAAGTTGAGAAGTGGTGGCACGGTAAGATAAAAAAAGCATTGAAGCAGTCTGAGGTGTTGAGGAAAGAACTCAAACCAGGAGAAGTTGATGAAGGAAAGGAGGAAGATTTGCATAAGATGAGAAGATAGGAAAGACTGACCAATCAAAGACTAAGTTAGAGAGAAGTGTGGAGAGAAAGAAGTCCCAAAGAGGGTGGATAAGAAGAAGAATTTGTAGAAGCAAGAGAATATCAATCCGCCATGGATCTTGCAGAAGAAAGAGAATATTCAGCCCCGATACTAGGAAATATTGGGAGCCCGGCCAAGGAGACCGCTCCATAGGATGAGAAAGAGACCCCCCATATCAAAGAAACCTGCCTAGAAGCCAGTGGAACCATTCCCAAATCACCCTTCCCCCGAGTGTCTTCTATACCAGTGGTAAATATTATACTACCTTCTTATGTTATTCCTATTTCAATTCAGTCAGTTAGTTAGTCAAAAATGATGAGTACAAATACTAGGAGGATATTAGGATCCCCTAGTAGATTGCAACCATGATTGTTAGGGTTTACTTTGATAGGATCAGTAAGATCAACAATGGATGGAAATGTGGGAGGATCAACCGATCAATACCTAGAATTTTGGGGTAAAGGAGACGGATGTTGAGCAGCATTTGTTTCTGTGTGAACTGATTTGGAGGTCCAAAGGGAATCTAGATGAAAATAAACTGGTAGAATTCCAGACTACCTTGAGAGTTCATGCTCTCAAATGGTACATGAAGGTTATTGAGCCAGGAGGAGTGCAAGTATAGGCGTTCACACTTGGCCAAGTTTGGACAAAATTCATAGTAGAATTTGAGTTTCCTCAGTCATAACAACAAGATCTATCTAAGTTGCGTGAGATTTGGTAGAGGGAAGGATAATTAGCTTGGGAATATTGTCAAAATTTTAAGGATGCCATTGGGAGGCTAGCGCATCCAATTCATGAAGAACACCAGAGAGAATGGTATATCCATGGATTTCTACCTCTGACACAAATTTTGTTAACTCAACAACGGATAGACTCCTTGACAGATGCCTTGGAACAATCGATGAAGATTAAAGCCATGGTCAGATATCCAGGGAGCCTAAGGGTGACTAGACCCCCCATGGATGAAAATTTAGCACAATTACAAGGACAAATATCGGCACTGGCAGATAAGATTCAATAATTGACGATACCGATACCAGGACAACCGCAAGCCTGGTGTACCGGATGCTACACAGACGTGCATCTAGCAAATGAATGTCCACGTATGAGGGGAATGGGACCTCCTCATAACTCTATGGAACCCTCATCAGGACCCATAGGAGGAGTTGTGCAAGTATCTGTGAACTCACCATTCCATACCCCAACCCCGTATCATGTCTTTCCAGGTAATCAAGCATCATTGTCAGCTGAGTATTGCGAGATCTTTCGAATTCATGGGCATGCACCAAGGAAGTGCCCTATTATTCAGAAGTATTCTAAAGTACCGAATATTGTACACTATGATTTCTATGCATCTACCATGCATGATACGAATCAATGTAGAGTGTTGGATGCACTTGTGGAAATATTAGATCGAACATCATTCAGGGTGAATGAAACCCCTCAAGGACCGAGAAGGGGCTGAAGAGGTGGAGCTAGAGGAGACTTCAGAGGAGGAAGAACTAGGTGAAGAAGAACAAGTAAATTCTACAACTGTGATGAGCAATGTCACATGGCTAGGGATTGTCCTCAACCGAGATGACCATGGTTCTCACACTGCAGAACCAATGGGCACACAATTGATGACTGCCTAGAGCTAATTGAAAAATGGGAAGATCGAGCATGTCAATGAGAAGCCAACTTCATTGGTTCATAGATAAAGAGGTTCATCAAAATAAATCTACCCAACATTAATATTGTTACTTGAGGAGGAGAAAATAATGGCGCAGATGCTGATAATCTTCCTAAGATCTAGAAAGAGGCACCTAAGGAGGATAGGTATGACCCTATGAAACATAAGTTATTCTTTAAAAATCCAATATAAGTATTCTAGAGTATCCTTGGCCCTGAAATAGAAGAAAACCCCCCTCAGCCTATCATTTATCCTAAGATTTCACAATTCCCTACCTCACCCCCTGTACCCCGTAATCCTAATAAGACAACCTGAGTAATCGTAAAATGTAGTTGACCTTTGGTTTCAGTTATTTTATGATATTCTTGGGAATGACCAGCTGACAGAAAATTTGTGCAATGCCCTGTATCAAGTCCTAGGAATGGAGTAATCCCCGGGAGATAGAATAATGACTAATCTTCCTGAGAACAAAACTCAGAGAGTGAAAAGAAGGAAATTAAGGACTAGGAAAGAGTTTAGACTAACAGCCCAGATAGATCAGTTTGAGATTAAGGATGTTATGTTAGATCTAGGATCTGATGTTAACATATTGCCTAAAAATACTTGGGAATATTTAGGGAAACCCCAGTTGATATATTCCCCAATCCAATTGAGAATGGCCAATCAGTATTGTATTTTCCAAATAGGAAGGCTGGAGAATGTGGAGATAAATGTTGTGGGAGTAAAGACTATTGCTGATTTTGAGGTGATCGAAATCATGGGGGATAAGGACCCTTATCCTACACTACTTGGTATTTATTAGGATTATTATAACTATGTTTTTATTGACCTAAAGAGAGATACTATGACATTTGAAGTAGACAGAATAAAATTAGTTCATCCCTTGGATTCATATGTAGGCCCTTGATACATGGAGCCAACAGAAAACAATATGGAGGGAGAGGATCTAGATCAATTATACATAGTAACAATAGGGAGGAGATAAGACTACATCAATCCTACGACTGATGGGTCAGTAAGTTGGAGGAGTGTTACACATCGAAATTACTCACTTCGATAGTGTCGCAAGTGTCATCATTACAAGTGTCGCTAGTGTCGCATTTTTCTCACAAGTGTCGCAAGTGTCAAGAAAAGAATACTTTCATAATGCCTATGTCATACCTATAATGACACCTAAAACACCTCAAACATTTGATTTGGAAGAAGAGGAATGGTTAACTAGGTTTATGAACCTCTTGCCATTTGAAAGAACCACTAAAATTGAGTTTTTAGAGGAGAATGCTCCCCTATACCTCTCTCAGGAGTGTTGGCGCTCCCCTGTACACTATCAGGGAGCATTATAACACTTGTCTGCCCTTTTTGTGGAGCAATACTACTATCAGGAGTGCTGGCACCCTCTATACATTGCCACAGAGTGCTATAACGCCCTGACACCCCTTTTGAGAGAGCGCTACCTATTCTAAGAAAAAAATTGGTTTGTTGAGAAGAACGAGGGGAATATCCTCTCAATATCTAAAGGCAGTTGGATTCGAATCCTTGGCCAAGCCATGATCACAAGGAAGATCCATAACTAAAGGAGGAAAATCCTCAACTTACTCCAAATATATCTCAAGTAGTTGGGCCTCTCCAAGCCTATTTAAACAGGCTTTCTCATGGTGAAAAGGGGGAGGATTGAAGGCATGAAACCTATGATCTCATAGGAAACACATAGTGAAGTAGAGGAGAATAATCAGTGAAGTTATTGTCATTCTGATCGTGGGTCTTTTGAGCAAGGGTTAGACAAGGAGGACTTGATGAAGCTGTTGCACTCACATCTACGGTTGTAAGTTTCCTTCATCGTTGCTCTCATCAATATAATATGCTTGGCTTGTTTCTTTCTAGTTTGTGCTTAATCTCACATGAACTTGTATCTAATCGATAGATCTGCTTCAAACTAATCTTAGTAGAGTAGGAAGTGGTTGTACTTTTGTTTGTCTACAGAGCTTATCGAGGAGCGAAAGATTGGAGCTCAACTCGGACTGTGCAGGGACAAACACCGGTAAAAGGTACTTCTTTTAGCCTTCCTCTTCACACATTAGTTTACCTAGATATTAAATGAAGTCAGTGACCATGATAAGCATCTTCTGTCTTAAGATTTAAGAGTCTAGCTCTCGAGAGGAGATCTACTTGTCTATAGGGAGATTTTCCTTCAACATAAACTGACGACTCCACTGGGGAAAAATCGAAAGCTTCAGTTTTGGTTTTCCTCATAGACCTTGTCTTTCCCTTTGTTCTTTTAGGCCTTGTTCACTCCATATGTCCGATTTCACTTGCTGATTAAATCCTTAGTCTATCACATGCATCTTGATTGACAAAAAATTGATTGGATTTTTGGTTTTTTGTCAATTTTCTGAGTTTTTTAAGCCTGTCGCCCCTGTGCCTATGTTATCCTAATGCCAACACTCCCTAAAGGTCTTAGAAAGAGATTTATAATGCTCTGGTGTATTGGATTTTTGGTTTTTTGTCAATTGTTTGAGTTTTTTAAGCCTGGCGCCCCTGTGCCTATGTCAGCCCAGTGCCAACACTCCCTAAAAGTCTTAGATAGAGCTTTATAAAACTTTGGTGTATTGGATTTTTGGTTTTTTGTCAATTTTCTTAGTTTTTTAAGCTTGGCGCCCCTGTGCCTATGTTATCCCAGCACCAACACTCCCTAAATGTCTTAGACAGAGCTTTATAATCCTCTGGTGTCCCCTACACCAGAGCGCCAACCTCTCCTTTGCAAAAATACCTTTCAAAATTGTCTTTGCTAAGGCCCAGACCCTATTTTTCACTTGTTAAGATTCTTTGTGATTCAATGCCTCTTCCTATTGAACTTTGACATCCTTCCTTCTGATAATTAAGCACTTTGCTATTCAGATTTTGTGCCTTCTTCCTTATTTTGAGCTTTCTCTGTTGTTGAAAACTTGGAATCAATCCACTGCTTTATTCTCTCCTACTCGACTGAGCGGGAACTCTGGTGAAGGGTATCAAAAATCTGTGAAGAATATCACTTGGTTTTTTGAGGGCATTGTTCTTAAACATCTTTCTTTTGTGTGAAATTTTTTATTTTCTTTGTTATCTTTTGTTTTCTTTTTTGCTTCTTATTTTCAATCATAGCAAGAGGATGTCTTGTTTGTGCGAAACCTACTTATGCTTGTCTGAGTCTCCTTGATCTAAAAGGTTAATTGGCAGGAGAAGTTTCGTATTGAATTAATCATTATTCACATACAAACAATAAAGATACATTTTAGTGATTGTTTTGCATATTAGAAGACATTTCTGAAAAGTTTTAGCATTACATTGGATTTGATTGAGGAAAACTTGTTTGAGGACATTCCTTATTAGTGTTTGATAGTGAAAAAAAATCTCTCTCTCTCCGTTAAATAGAAATTCATCAAAAAGAAATGACTGCTTATCATATTTTATGCATTTTGGGGGAATTGAGTCATTATTCCATCTGTTTCACTTTCATACACCCCTTTTGAGTAAAGAACAGTTGTAAAACGAACATTAATTAAAAATTATCTAGAACATTTTTTTTATTTTTAGGATCTTCCACCAACATTAGACTAGGATTAGCACTTTGGATTAGGTTGTGAGCATAACTCTCCAAAGTTTCCAAAACAAACATTAGCATCCTGAGCTAGGGACAGTCAAATCCAATTGTCGTATAAGTTTTCTGGGATCCCCCTCTCACATAGGGGTTACGCACGAGGTCACACTCGGGAAATATATGGAGATTATCCCTCCGTGGTTTGACTAATTGTAGTAGTCAGATCATATTATGGGGGTCGCTTGAAGGTATACCCACAATGTTGAGTGGAAGCCTTTCAAGTTGATTTTGGGCTAGATACCCTGCCCTTACATTCGGACTGGACTGTCGACTGTACCGGCCCAGGGGCTGACTGTGAGTTGGTGACCTTAGTAGACACAATATTTAGAGTCTTACACAAGGTGACAATGAAGGGAAGTCTCACTGTACCTGGAGCAGACATTGGTCAAACTCACTCGGGCTCCTTGGAGGGTAAATCCACAATTACTGCATGGAAGCTTGCACCAAGTTGAAAGTCTGTTAAGCAGGTCGCCATTGTAACTGTTCCACCACATCCTAGCCCCTTCTTGACTTGATCACGTGACATTGGATTTCATCACCAACTAGCACGGTCATCGAGAGAAGGTTTTGTTTGCTTGGTTTGGATTCCTAGATTCTATTAGCATATGTTGTTTCTTTTCGGTAGTTGGCCATAGATTGTTTCCGTCGATTTAGTTTTTTTTGTGAACATCGACCCTCCACGTTCTTTGTATAGGGTACAAGGAATTCCTCCAGAAAATATGGAAGATACTACCCCTTTACCCCCTCATTCTATGGAGGGATCTCCTCAACAGAGCGAGGTTCACGACATTATAACCTCCTAGGAGGAAGTTCCCACCTCTTTAGAGAATTTTCAAATTGTTTTAGAGTCTCTAGAGACTTTTTTCATTCTTGAGGGATATGAGAGGCATTTTCTCCAACTGAATTCAACCGGAAAACTTATCGTTGTTAATCCTTCTAACGTTTCGATGTGGTGGTTAGCCAAGCTACAATTGGCAGCACCGGTCAGTCATTTACGTCTGGTTCCCAAATTCCAAGAACTCCACTTCATGCTGGGGGGCAACCCCTCTCAGAGGACAACCTCCATTTGGGGGCCAACCTCATTTCGGAGGGAAAACTCCTTTTAGGGGGCATCCTCTTGTCAAAGGACAACCTCATGTTGGGGGGCAACATCAAGCTGGATCCCACCATCAACTGCATGGACAAAATGCATCTACAACACCCAATCCATGGAATATTCCTTTTCCAGGAAACCCACAGTTCCCAGGAGGACATAATCATCAAGCTCCAAAACAACCTCTCCCTCCTCAAGGGACTCATCTATATCCGACTTATCGACAAAATGTTTTACCCCCTTATAGGCAAACACCAAATCCGGCTTATAATCCTCAAAACCCATTCGGTTACCCTCCGCTCGCACATGTTTCTCGAACCCCCTCAAATCCTGTGTACCCTGGTCAACATCAACCTTATGCAAGAGGACCCACTAGTTACAATTATCCACCTAACCCAGTGTATGGTCCTATTGGTTTTCCTATGCCACACCAGTATCACCCGTAGGTTAACCGATAGTTACCTTTCCTTGCGACTCTAGATCTCCCAGACTTGTCTCGGTTAATGAATGATCCTATTTTTCATTCTCCGGTTTGGCTAGCTATTCCAGTTGAACTTCCTTCTGATATTCCAAAATTCAATGGAAAGTCCGGAGAAGACCCAAACAACCATGTGATGAATTTCCATTTGTGGTGTTCATTGAACTCCCTCATGAATGATTCTATACGTTTGCGTCTTTTCCAACAAACACTTACGAGTTCTGCAGAAAAGTGGTATATTGAACTACCATGTGCTTCTTTTCAAGATTTCAACTCCCTTGCCATGTCTTTCCTCACACACTTACAACTAACCATTCGATATGAGACGGGTACCGAACTATTTACCTCCCTTCGTCAAACAAACTCCATGCATATCTCTGATCATATTCATGAATGGAGACGATGACGAAGGTTAATCAAAGAGATCATTCCTGGCCAATTATTAGCGGAATGGTTCACTAAATCATTGTTACCCATGATTGCTCATGATGTTTCCATGGGTGGTGTAGTCACTGAGGAAGAAGCTATTGCTCGAGCTCAGTACTTAGATTTGGTTTATTCACAATCTGGTACTCTATACAAATTGATACCAAATGCTACTCGTGCCACTACTGATCTGTCCAAACCATCATCTACCTCACACACAGATGGAGTTATTGGCTCCATCAAAACCCAATCTACTTCCTAGTCAACTGGAAAAACCCAATGATCCACTTCGACGTCTGCTCCCAGTTCGACCACACTCTCTTCTACCTCCCCTCAAACTTAGGTCTCTGAGGTGAATACAGTCCAATCAGCCCCTTCACAACAATCCATAGGTAAGAAGAAGACGAGAAATAAACCAAAGAAAAACAATAACAATGAACAACCAAAAACTCAAACTCAAACCCCTGCTGTCGGAAAACAACCACAACGGAAACCGAAATTCCCATGTCTCATTTGTGGTGATGATCACTACACCTGAGATTGTCCACATCACAATGAAGTGGCCCAAATTTTTAAAGGAAATTCACAACCCGTTGTGCTTACCCATGGGGCAGTTCTAGACAATCCCATGATGAGGCCTCGACAAGTGCCCACATTTACATGTTTAATGGGATTAATGTGACCACTTGCACTACGACATATGACACATCGATTAAACCTGATAAGACAAAGACCACTAATGGTTCTTTACCGGACCCATCACCATCTTTTGTTAGTCCTCCATCTGTTAGCCCTCCATTCGGGCCACTCCAGATCGAGAAACCTTCGTTTGACTCCATCTTACACCCTCCTAAGAGCACTATTTGGAAATCTACCTTTAATCCTAGTTCACAGACTGCCCAAAACTACAACATCATTGAATATTTGGCTCAAGCACCATGTGCTATGTCTGCTTTGGAAGTTCTACAACACTGTCCCAGTCAACGTAGAACGCTCTTGGCTACCATTAGCACTTTCGATCCTAAGTCATCTAATAACCTCACGTTTAATCTGGATGGTCATCAACCTAGACTCTCCCACCAACTAGATTTTCAAATCGATGTTGTTGTTCACAATCAACAAATCCACCGAACTATCTTGGATGAGGGAGCCTCTACTTGTGTCATGTCTTTGGATTATTGGAAAGGCTTGAAATCACCTGCCCTTAACAAATCCCCTATAATGTTACGCACTTTCAATGGGTGAGGTTTTCATCCTCATGGAATTTTACAATCCTTATCCATTCAGTTGGGCGGAAAAACCATTATTGTTGATGTCGAGGTGGTCGATGCCCCCCTCAATTACAACCTATTACTTAGAAGAAGGTGGTTCTATGCTATGACTGTCGTCACCTCGTCGGTGTTTCAATGTGTACAGTTCCCTCATCAAGGCAAAATTGTCACTATCCACCAACTAGACTTCTATACACCCAATGCTCGTGCTCCTGCTACCAACAACATTTCTTTTTTGGGAGACCACAAGATCACGTATGAAAGCGTTAGTGTTGGCTTGTTGAAATATTCTAGCCTTATGGGTACCTTCCCTACACAACTTCCACACACCATAAATCATATTTCCACCATCACTATGATATCGACTATGGCTTATCAATCTTTGGAATCATCTAACCCTTGGATTGTACTTAGTCCTATGGAATTCGATGTACTAGGTGACACCATGCCACTTAGCCCAACTGAGGCCACATACATTGCTATTCAATCTGCCTCTCCCTCCCCAGACAACCCACATCTATTGGCACTCGATGCCTACTCGATGTCGTCATGGTTGGATTCCCTGTCGTCTGCAATTGATTACATTTCCCAAATTTTTCCTTCTAACAAATCTATAATGGAAATTCTTAGTATTGATGGCATACCTTGGGATGATAACCAACATCGATCTTCTTTTCTTCCGCCTATAGAAGAAATTCACAAAGACATACACTCTATCTTCCCTCCTGATATTACCAATTCTCCGCAATCTCCCATCCTCGCACAAGATATTCTTTCTGAGGGGAATCTAGGTAATATTTCTACTACGATCATTATTTATATTTCGATCAAGGAAGGTGTTGTGGAAAATGTTAACCTTGGTGCTAATTGCACACCCAAAGAGGTGGCATATTACACCACTCTATTTAAAGAATTATGTGATGTCTTCGCTTGGAGCTATGAAGAAATGTCAGGGATCAACCCCTCAATTGTCGTGCATGAAATCAAGACTTACCCAGGTGCGACGCCTGTTCGACAAAAAATCCACCCGGTTCATCCCAAGAAAATCGCAGCTATAAAGGCAGAAGTTGAGAAACTTTTGAATTCTGGCTTTATCTATCCTATCCCCTTGACAGAATGGGTCTCCAACCTTGTTCCGGTTGCCAAAAAATAGGGGACCATTCGTGTCTGCATTGACTATGGGGATCTCAATAAGGCTTGTCCAAAGGACAATTACCCTACACCCTTCATCGACCAGATCATTGATAAATGCGCTAGGAGCGTAATTTTCTCTTTCATGGATGGTTTCTCCGGATATAACCATATTGAAATTTTACTTGCTGATCAACATAAGACAACCTTTATCTTCCCATGGGGAACTTTCACCTATCGAAAGCTACCATTTGGTCTCAAAAATGTTGGTGCTACTTTCCAGTAGGCTATGTCGTATGCTTTCCATGATATCAAGCATATTGCATAACCTTACCTCGATGACTTACCTGCCCACTCATCCAATCGATCAAATCACATTGATCACCTACGAGCTATTTTTCTTCGATCTCAGTCTTACTGTATCCGTTTGAACCCACATAAGTGTATTTTTGTTGTCGAATCTGGTTGAATCCTCAGTTTCATTGTCTCTAAGGACAGGATTCGGGTGGATCCCTTAAACATTAAGGCAATTCTGGCCTTACCCCCGCCTACTAGTTTGACCCAACTCCAAATTTTGCAAGGGAAAACAAACTTCCTTCGCTGTTTCATTTGTAACTACGCTGAGATAACTAAAGGATTCATGCAATTGTTGCAGAAAAATGCCCCTTTCATTTAGGATGACATTGCTCAATGATCATTTGATGCTCTCAAGCATGCCTTGACCCACGCACCTTTGTTGCATCCTCCAGAGTATACAAAGGATTACATCCTTTACTTAGCTACCTCCACTTCCACTATTGTGATGGTATTAGTTCAAGAGGACCCCAACAGTGAGGAACATGTGATCTATTACCTAAGAAAGAGTCTATCTGGACCCGAACTCTGATATTCACATGCAAAGAAACTGGCTTTGGCAATCGTCATCATTGTCCAAAGATTTCTCCATTACATCCTACTACGCACCACCACTGTTATCGCGAACTTGAACCCCATGTACCATGTCTTGACACGTCAAGTGCTCGAGGGTAAATACTCCAAATGGATCGTCATCCTTCAAGAATTCGATCTTGAATTTGCAAAGTCCAAAGCCAAAAATTCCTTGGTGTTTGCAGAGCTTATCTACGACCTTCCACATGATGATGAAGATATTGAGCCCAAATATTCTCTCCCTGAAAAAACTCTTTTCCTCATTAGCACCTCTGATTCTTGGTATGGAGATATCCTCCTTTATATTCAAACCCAACGCTTTCATCCTAACATTTCTCGTGAAGAGTGTTGACGTATTCGCCACCATTCTCGTCGTTACCTTATCGTCGGTGACACCTTGTATCGTCGTGGTATTGATACTATCCTTCGACAATGTTTGATTCATGAAGAGGTTGAACACGTTCTGAATGTCTGTCACCTTGGAGCCTATGGCAGTCACCTTTCTGGGATGGCTACAACCCAAAATGTTTTACGTGTCGGCTATTTTTGGCCCTTGATTTTCAAAGATTGTGTTATGGCAGTCAAAAAATGCCCACCCTGCTACGCTGCACCCCGTTATCGCCATCAGCCCCTTTGCCAAGTGGGGTATCGATTCCATGCAGTGTAATCCTACCTTAGCCGAGGGGCATGGTTATATAATCGTCATCATCGATTACCTTACAAAATGGGCTGAGTCTATGCCTACCTTTCTCAATGATAGTCGTACCACAGTTCTTTTTGTTTTTAACCACATCATAACTCATTTTGGTGTACCACACACCATCGTCAGTGATCACGGTTCACACTTTAAGAACCATATGATGAGTGAATTGCATGCCAAGTTGGGTTTTCTCCATGAAAACTCATCCCCATACTATCTGTTATCACTGAAATTTCGTCCGCACAGGGCGACAAGAACTCCGCATTGTCAGCACAGAAAAAACAGTCATTCATGGCACAAGGATTAATTCCACAGCACAACAAAAGGGTCAAAACTATACAAAATGGCCAAAAAATTAAAAGGCGCTTTGCACCCACTGAGCGCGCGCGCGCAACGTCTTCGTACCTGGAGCGCATATGCGCGGCCGTGGGGTGCAAAACCAGTGCGCCTGCCAAACGGCGCATTTATGAAGCTGGTCGGCCTCCCAACCACTAATGGATCGGCTCCCAAGTCGATTCGACATCAAATCCGAGCTCAATTTGCGTGGGGAGGCTGGTCAAAGACCTAATTGTGCCCTAAAGAGCCCCTTTTCACATTCAAAAGAGGTTGCATAATAACCCAAAGCTTGGCTATAAAAA
>JZKD02S1674756.1:351729-392339 GCA_000966675.3 Picea glauca
CTCTCCCTTACAACACCATTCTCAGTACAAGAAACATTGATGAATTTCGGCTATACGTTTTGCTCCTAACCTCATCCATCAGGGGGCATCTGTTATCACTGAAATTTCGTCCGCAAAGGGCGACAAGAACTCCACATTGTCAGCACAGAAAAAACAGTCATTCATGGCATAAGGATTAATTCCACAGCACAGCAAAAGGGTCAAAACTATACAAAATGGCCAAAAAATTAAAAGGCGCTTTGCACCCACTGAGCGCACGCGCGCATGCAACGTATTCGTACCTGGAGCGCATATGCGCGGCTGTGGGGTGCAAAACCCGCGCGCCTGCCAAACGGCACATTTATGAAGCTGGTCGGCCTCCCAACCACTAATGGATCGGCTCCCAAGTCAATTTGACATCAAATCCGAGCTCAATCTGTGTGGGGAGGCTGGTCAAAGACCTAATTGTGACCTAATTGTTAGTAGCTTTGTTGTTTTCTTTCTAACCTTTTACCATACAGCTGTCATGACTAGCAGAGCCCAACTAGGCATGTAAGCACTCACTTTTTGCTCATCAAACGACGAAAAGAGTGAAAACACTATCCTTAGGCCAACAGACAAGTTGAAGCCATCAACAAGGTCCTTAAAACCATGATTCAATGTATTGTAGGGGAAAATAAGACATCCTAGCATCTACAACTTTTCTCTTCTCTCTGGGCTTACCGTACTTTCGTGAAAACCACAACTGGGTTCACTCCTTTCCAGTTAGTGTATGGTATCGAAGTTGTTTTACCAATCGAGTGTGAGATTCCATCTCTGAAACTTAAAGTAGAACTCCTACCACATACTTCTGTCGAAGAAGAATGTTTCTTATATCTGACCAAACTGGAAAAAACACGTTGTGATGCCACTCTTGTTAATGAGACACATCAGAAATGGATAAAAAATCAATACGACAAATCTATCCATCCTCGGACTTTTGTGGAAGGAGACTTAGTCCTCGTCTATGACCGGGCTCATGACAAACTAGGGATAGGTAAGTTAGAACCTCTGTGGCATGGCCCTTACATTTTGAAACATGTTTTTCATAGAGGCACCTACGAGTTAGTCGATTATGATGGAATCTCCCAGGGAGAGCCCCGGAACGGGCTTTACCTTAAAAAGTACTATGCCTAGATCACCTGGCATGTGTACTCTGTACATTATTGTATTTTGGTTTGGTGTGTTTGTTTCTTTTGCGTGCTCAAGTTTTTACCTTTTCCACTCATAATTGTGTCTTGTGTTTTCATGCACAGATGACGTCTTCCTTTCCTATCTTTGTTGGGCTTGCGGATGGCGCTAGTTGACACACCCAGAACATTGCTTATGCAGCATGGTTCATTTACCAATCTGACGAGTTGGTGAGTTTAGGAGGTATTTTCTTAGGACCAGTGACTAATAACATGGCAGAATATCATGTTGTCATCGGACTTTTGACCCAAGCCTCCTCCCTAGGTATCTTTTGTATGATTGTTAACCTAGACTCGCAACTCGTGGTCTACCAACTTAATCGTGTCTACGCTATTCGTAATCCTATCCTACTACGCCTCCACCTACGGGTTCGTCGTCTTGAACGAATATTCGATTACATCGAATACAGAAATATTCCAAGAGAACTCAACAATGTTTCAGATTCATTAGCCAATTACATCATGGATCGGTATCTCGCCCATAGATAAGGTTTCATGAAGGAAAACAAATTGTACACCACATGTAAATTAAAACACATCACATTAAAGACATCATCATTTACAAATCTTCTGGCACTGTAAAACTCGGAACTATATATATATATATATATATATATATATATATGCGTAACTGAAAATGTTTTATTACATCAAAAAATTATTTGGAAGAGCAAAATTTTGGGTCTTCACACCCATACAACATTGTCCGACAAGTCATACAAAACATACAATCACCAGAGAGACTCTAATATCTCTGCACTGCATTATGCTGAGAGTAACACATCATTGCACAAACTACTCATCTCAGTAGAGAGTTAAGATTCTCAGGCACCCCCACAGTGTGTGTCTATATATGTAAGGGCACTTCTCCCCTCCGTAGAGGAGGGATACCCATAGTAAAGCCTTGAAGGTTTCTTTCAACCTCCCGGAGACCTATCATTGGTGCCCCCAAATCTACTACAACCTGAGCATCCCCACGATGTCTCGGTACTAGTATCTCAGCTAGACACACTACTTCCTTATCTACATGTTGAAAACTATACATCCATTAGAAACTCTTCTACGTACCCGAAAAAATATACATATGTTAAAAAAGCATAAAAACACTAGACAAGGTATTGTTTGGTCTCTCACCTGACACATCCTAACCTTCTCTCACTGGTAGAATTAGATCCATACTCTCACGAAAGTCAACCTAGGCATATGGAAAGTCTTCTATCCAAAGATATTGGCATCTCAGCCAAGCGAAGAAGTCACCAGTGAAGCGAAATTCTGACTCTGCCAATAGTCTCGGAGACAGACTAGTCCATCGTTCCATCCGTGGTTCTCCCACTAGTCGTAATGCTAATGCAATCTGAGGTTTCATCTAAGGGATGCACTCTAAGAAGAATGAGACCAAGAAAGAACCATATCGAAACTTCTTTTGTCCCATTCTACATCTCGAAATCTGTTCCTTCACGTTTCGAAGAAACCATATGCTCCAGTTAAACAGTGTTGGCTCTAAACACTGTACACCATAAGCTACCTGTGATCTTCACACCAGATGCGCACTGGTACTTCCTGTCACACTCGTGATGGCGAACACAATAGACTGAAGGGGTAATTCTCTGATATTCTTGATTGGGATTCTACCTCCCACCAGTCTTGCTCCCAGGACACAATGACGTGCCAGGTACACATCCACAGGTTCAGGAAGCACCCTCAGTCCAAAAAAATCTATAGAAGCCCCTCTTTTCGAGAGGCAAGTTAAGAAGTATACATATTCCAACTTGATGGTTAGAAGCTGCATTCCAATATGAAACCCTTGCTCTACGACATCCCACAAACTGATTATGTGCTCAAGCAAAAGGATCTCTTTCTTCATCTTTTGCAGTTTAAAGAATTTGAGAATGCCACAATCTCTCAATGCGGCCCACGTGAAAGGACTCTACAAAGCATACAAATCATCAATCTCATGCTCTCGTTCCTTCCATTCAATCATGTTTGTTGCCGAAATCACCTGCAAACAAAAAGAAAAAGAACAAAAACTTCATTATTCACACTTTCGGCAATTTTTTAAGTAATTACAAAAAACTTGAAATTCATTGTCTATGTTGTTCAAAAAGAAACATGCCCCCTTTTTATTACTCAATATTACTACGCAGCCCCCATAGCCTACAATAAAACGTTTTAAATTAAAATAACTTTCATCCACATTCGATGGATGCATGGGCACATTTAGGGTTTCTTCTTATGTTCCTCAGCAAAAACAACCAATCCACTCAAGAATCAATGTGTTGGCATCCATACTACAACCTCCTGAAGTCGTTTTTGTAAACATGTGTTCTTTTTCCATCGTTTTGAATATGGGCTGATTTGACCTTCTTTTGGACGACCTAGGGCTTCTGTTTTTTATTCAAATATTGTTGTGAAAACAAATTTTGAACCATGTAATTGAAAGAGGAGGAAATGAAGATCTACTTGGTCCAAACAGTGAGAGAAATAATCAACCGTAGCTCTGGTACCAAGCAAAACAAGATCCACCTCCAAAATGAGAATCTCCACTGCTTCAAATCCTTATGCAAATGAAATGGTAATTGAAGATTTTTCCTTGTATTACTATTTACAAATTTCCATTTTTTATAAGGTATAGTTACTTTTGGGTTTCTTTAAAAATATGATGGCCTCACTAAACCTCTGGATTGCAATTTTTACATTACAGATTTCAGAGCAGTTTTGATCATTTGTTTACCTTATCATATCCATGAGCATAGTCTTAGTTCATTATCAAGCTTTAGAATATAAGAACGCGTCGGGTAAACTTTTATCTCTTTTTTGGATCCATATGGACACATGAAAAAGGAACCCCCTGGAGTCATCTTTAAACTCTTTTCAGACTCTCTAAACATGAAAATATCATCGAGTGATCTTACTTCCTTTCACACTCGTTAAAAGGTTCAAAAGGGCATCTTTCGAGTGGTAGTTTATCTCTTTTTCGGCCTCGTGAGACTAACTGTACAAAAAAGGAACTGAGAGAGTTCTCTTTTAAGTGTTTTTCCAGACTCTATAATCATGAAAAACCTTCGAGTTCTCTATCTTTGGACTCACTAAACAAACATCAACATGTCCATACGGGACCGAACCCTTACTTCTTCTAGTTCGTTAAACAAAGGAAGAGGAACTTACCGAAGGTGAGTTATATCGAGCATGTGTTACCCTCCTCGAGCTCGTTAAATCAAAAAGAGGTACTCATCTATCTGGATGGGTGGAAAATTTGAAAGAAGCAAGCCAAGCAGTTTTTGAGAACATCACCAAGTAACTCTTATGCTCACCCTTGAACACAGCACCTTGTCTTTGCATGCATTTCAATCCACCGAACCTTTGCATTGAGCCAATCCTTTGAGTTTCCTATATTCCTTTGGGTCACCTGATGTAATTCACAACATCCACTGCATCATCAAGTTTTGGTCCATGTCATGTTTTTGTTGTCGTGCCTCAGTGTTCAAGGGAAGTATCCGCCTCGAGAGTCAGCCATCACAAATATCTTGTCTCAATACCCGTGTCAGTCCATGTTCATTTGATCTACCAATTACATATCTGTGTTTGTTTCGTGTCATCGATGGGGGATACATCAAGGCCCTCCTTCAACGATTCTATTCCTGTCGACTTCAACACATTATCTAGGAACTAGACTTAGAAACCAATTAGTACTTTGGGGACTGCATGCCTCAATGGCAGTCCTCCTCACGTCCGACAGTGGGTTTACATCATTGACCTCTGATTGGATGATTCCATGGATTTTTGACTTCAAATCATCCATTCACATTCATTGGAATGTACTAGAGTACCTTGGGAATCATTGACATCAATGGTGATCTCCCTCGCACTTGTTAACGGTTTACATCATTGACTAGTAATCAAGTGGTTTCTGCCATGTTCGATATCAGTCCATCTATTCACATGGTTAGATTCGTACTACATCGGGATCGGTAAGAAGACCCTGTGTTGAGTGATCACTCTGATATGTACTTTTCCCAGGTTGCGAAGGCGTTTCTCTTGAACAGTGGCACATACACTGTCACATAGATCCACTTTGTATTGGTCGTGGCTATGTCTTGTCATCTTGTGGATCCACTATGTATTCTTCGTGGCTACGATCAGTTCAGGTCATATGAGTATAGATCCATGCTGTATCCTCAGTGGTTATACCTTTTATCAATACAATTATGGATCTGCAGTGTATTTTATGGAGGCCATATCTTGCAAGTCTTTATCACCCAAGCATAGGTATGCATGCCTTGGGTTTGAAACATGTCATAATATTTGTTGGATGTTTGTGTGCAGCTTCTGTCAGGTTCTCTGCATCTATACCCTTACTTGAAAGTCTACAAAGCATTTCAGTTATCAGTTCTCATCTTCTAACTTCATACTTTGGGGGCAATCTGTTACACCTCGAAATTACTCACTTCGATAGTGTCACAAGTGTCGTCATTACAAGTGTCGCAAGTGTCACATTTTTCTCACAAGTGTCGTAAGTTTCAGGAAAAGAATACTACCATAATGCCTATGTCATACCTATAATGACATCAAAAAGACACCTAAAACACCTCAAACATTTGATTTGGAAGAAGAGGAATGGTTAACTAGGTTTATGAATCTCTTGCCATTTGAAAGAACCACTAAAATTGAGTTTTTAGAGGAGAATGCTCCCCTATACCCCTCTCAGGAGTGTTGGCACTCCCCTGTACACTCTTAGGGAGCGTTATAACGCTTGTCTTCCCTTTTTGTGGAGCACTACTACTATCAGGAGTGTTGACGCCCCCTATACATTGCCATGGAGCGCTATAACGCCCTGACACCCCTTTTGAGAGAGCGCTGCCTATTCTAAGCAAAAAAATGGTTTGTTGAGAAGAACGAGAGGAAGATCCTCTCAATATCTGAAGGCAGTTGGATTTGAATCCTTGGCCAAGCCATGATCACAAGGTAGATCCATAACTAAAGGAGGAAAATCCTCAACTTACTCCAAATATATCTCAAGTAGTTGGGCCTCTCCAAGCCTATTTAAACAAGATTTATCATGGTGAAAAGGGGGAGGATTGAAGGCATGAAACCTATGATCTCATAGGAAACACACAATGAAGTAGAGGAGAATAATCATTGAAGTTATTGTCAGTCTAATTGTGGGTCTTTTGAGAAAGGGTTAGACAAGGAGGACTTTATGAAGCTGCTACACTCTCATCTACGGTTGTAAGTTTCCTTCATCGTTGCTCTCATCAATATAATATGCTTGGCCTATTTCTTTCTAGTTTGTGCTTAATCTCGCATGAACTTGGCTCTAAATGATAGATCTGCTTCAAACTAATCTCAGTAGGATAGAAAGTGGTTGTACTTTTGTTTGTCTACAGAGCTTATCAAGGAGCGAAAGATTGGAGCTCAACTCGGACTGTGCAGGGACAAACACTAGTAAAAGGTACTTCTTTTCTCCTTCCTCTTCACACATTAGTTTACCTAGATATAAAAGGAAGTCAGTGACCATGATAATCATCTTATTTCTTAAGAGTTAAGAGTCTAGATCTCAAGAGGAGATCTACCTGTCCGCAGGGAGATTTTCCTTCAACAAGGAGCATACAATCGACAGATGGAGATTCAGAACTAGAATTTGATAGTTGGAAACATGGTGCATATGAAATGTTTTCAAGACAATGCAAAAATTTTAGATCAACGATATGGATTGGAACCGAGGTCAGAGAACATTTGACATACAATGATACCTCATACCTTGTATTTTTTTGTTTAGCATGGAAGAAAAGATAACAAAAGATCAAAGGATCATAGCTCTAGACTTAGCTATGGAAGACACCCCTGCCAAGTGGTGGGATAGTCACAAAGAAGTAATTAAGAATTGGGAGGATGTAAAGCATGCTATCTAGTGTCAATTTCAATACAAGGAGCAACTGAAATCAGATATGAAAATGGATTTTCAAGTTGCACAATTGTTCGATGGGCAATATGATCCTAAAACACATATTGAACAATGTTTAAGATAATGGCAAGTTGCGGAAGTACCATATCACTTGTGGATTCAAGTATTTCCCCATTCTCTAGGTCCAATACCAAAATCTTGGTACATCCATAAAGAGACCAGAAGGCAGACCAGCAGTTGGAAAAATTTAGCAGCCCAAATTTGCAAGGACTTCGCTTTCACAAGTAAGTACCCTGAGCTTAAGATAGTTCTACAAAGAATTAAAGAAATGATTTTTACAGATGGTTGTAAATGGAAATAAGAACTAGTGTTATGTGAAAATAATAGTCAAGTGCTTCGGTCCAACCTTCACTTGGACATGGACAAGACACACATAGAATGCTACAAAATTGAAAAGGATTTGAGAGACCTTGATGAGTTAGAAGAACTGAGAAATTTAGCCATGGAGGAAACAGAAGGGAGTAGAGAAATCCAAAACACGTTGCCCAACCAAATGGATAGTTATTATAACCACCCATTGAAGTTTCATAAAGTCAACAGAGGAAATACCAAGTAACCCAAGATAGTTGGTGTAGGATATTACTTGGATGAGCAAACTAGAAAAGAAATACATAGCCTGTTGTGGGAGTATGAGGACTTATTCCCAAAGAAATTTTCAGAGCTAAAAGGGATAAAAGGAGATATGGGAGAGATAAATATTGAACTAAAACTAGGATCAAAACCTGTAAGGCATAGAACATATCATCTTAACCCCAGGGTGAAGGAGAAGGTTAAGAGGGAAATAGACAAGATGCTTGAGGTCAGACTGATCTTTCTAGTTGAGGAAGAAGAGTCGGTTAGCCCCATAGTTATCCAAAGAAGGAAAGGTACTGAGGAAATTAGGGTATGTGTAGACTATAGAAGCCTTAAATCTTCCTGTGTGCATGACCCTTTTTCCACACCTTTTACCGATGTAGTGTTAGAACAGGTTGTAGGAAAGAATCTTACTCATTTACAGATGGATTTTTGGGGTATCACCAAGTGAGAATTACCGAAGAAGACAAAAAGAAAAACACATTTATAATAGAATGAGGGTCATTTGAATATAATGTGATTCCCTTCAGTTTAAAGAACGCGCCTGCATTTTTTCCCCAGATTGTGATAACAACCTTCCGAGAATTCATTCACAAAATTATTGAAGTTTATATGGATAACTAGATGGTGTACAGTTGCTAAAAGAACACGTGGTGCTACTAAGGCTGATGTTTTATCGATGTAGGGAGTTGCGGATATATTTAAACCTCAGAAAGTGTATCTTCTATGTGCCACATGGAATTTTTTTAGGATACATAGTATCTAAGAAGGAGTGTTGGTAGACCCAACCAAGGTTGTAGTTATTTTGAATATGCCACCTCCTACGAGTGCTAGTCAATTGCGCTCAATGATGGGGCACACAGGGTACTATCACAAGTTCATCAAAAGGTATGTGACTATTACTGCACCCTTGGAAAATCTACTCAAGAAGTCTGAATTTTTCTAGTGGACACCAGAGTGTGATCGAGTGTTTGACATCTTGAAGGAAAATATCAACACAACACCTATTTTGATATTTCCAAATTGGGAAAAGGAATTTCATGTACATGTGGATGCATCAAGTATTTCCCTGTGATCCATCTTGGTGCAACCAGGAGATGGAAATACGGATCATCCCATCAATTTTTCTAGCAGGAAGTTATCGCAAGATGAATGCAACTATACAACCACAGAAAGGGAGGGTTTGGCTATGATTTATGCTCTATATAATTTTAGACATTATTTGTTAGGCTCTCATTTTAAATTTTTCACTGATCATTCTACGTTAAAATATCTTGTTAACAAGCATGTCTTGGAAGGACAAATTTGTCGATGGTTGTTATTGTTTCAGGAATTTTCATTTGAGGTGATCGTTAAACCTAGAAGATGCAACATGGGTCTCGATCATCTATCCAAATTGGATTCAGGGGAGAGTGGCGAAGCAATCAATGATAAACTCCCAAATGCAAACCTATTATGAATTTATGCAGTACTAGAATACATGGAAGACATAGCAGTCTTCCTGAGTACAGGGGCCTGCCTGTTGAGGAAAAGATATGAAATAATCTTACTCAAGCATTTTCAGATCTTACTTGGCTAAATAAATATAGATGGGAATATCACCCTAGGTTTATAGCCATAAAAAATGTTATCCTAATTCATAAGTATTGTTTACAAGTGCTTAGGCTAGTTTTTTATAAATAAAAGCTTGCTGAAAATTTCATTATTTATGTGTTTTTCCGAACATAACAGATGTTGAAATAAGTATAGAGACATAATTAAAGACACCAAGTCGATAATCAAAACAAATGAGACATAATGAAATCCTTTATTTCATTCCTATTTATCAAATAATTGTTCTCTTTACAAAATTTCATAAAGAAGTTTTGGACCAATGTCAAACTTAGACGTCCCCGATGAAACATACAAAAGGACTTCTGACAGAAAAAAAATAAAAATAAAATAAATGAACTTTAAATGTTGTATCATCTTGCCACATATTGTTGACCACTCGACTATGCACAATAGCCTGTGTTAGTCATGAAAACTAATTCAAAAACAGACAAGTCTACACAGACTATCAAAGATAGATCAACACCTCTGAAAAATAAGTGTCTGAATGATGTAATTCATCCCTAAACCTTGTTGTCTACAATAAGACCCTGCTATCATAAAAACAAATTAGACTTCTAATGAATTAAGGAATGAATGAAAATTGAATTATCTCAACAATAACTCAAGAGAAAACCTTAGTATGCTTCTCCTTATATTCTCCTCTTGTTCTTCCCTTTCCTTTTGACTTTAAGAAAATTAGAATTGCCTGAAGTAGTTGAACTACTTCATTAGTTAAGTTAACTAAAACTCAACCAAATTTTTAGTTAGGGGGGGAAGTAATAAATCATAATAAGGGTTTTAAAATAAATAATAACTAGTAGGTGGGACCCCCTGTGACTCCCTTTATCTTATAACAATCATAACACAACTAGTTAATTGAACAAAAAATCCCTCCTTGTGACTCCCATCAACACATTCATATTTGACAATTTATCTCAATGATTTTTGAAATTATTTCCAAAATATATTACCCATAGATCCAAAAATAATGTGTTGTCCAAAATTTAAGAAGTCAATTGTTATCATCAATTTATAAATAAATAAAAACTTAAAATCCATATTTTTCACTCTGAGATGTAATATTTCCCTTGTTGTTGTTGTCACCTTTTGATCTCTTTGAATTTGCCTTAGGCTGTGTTGAGCCTTTAAGCCTAACCTCACTGATCACATGAGAGCAATCATCCCTCAAATGCATGCGGGAGGACACAGATTTATCAGAGCCATTGGAGGGTGAGGAAGGGGCAGCAATGGATTTTCCTTTGTTAGGGGCCTGGTGGGCCTTGGTTTTCAACCTTTTGCTTGCATGGGAAGACTGAACTGGTGAGTGGATAGGAGCATCTTGGAAAATTTGATTTCTATGCAGGGGAGCAAGTAAAGACAAGTTAGGCCTGCCAAGATGTTGGGAGACTATCAGGTGGACAATCTCTTTCCATCTGTCGTTTTCAGGAACTTCAAGTTGTAGTGAGACATGAGGAGGCACGGGAATACTAAGGACCTGTGGGGCTTGGAATGGAGGCCTTTCAGGACTAGGTTGGACCACTCCTTTCCCAATCCAATTAAAAACCCCAGCTTGAAATAAATGGCCTAACTCTTGCGAGTCTGCATCGAATTGTATGGAGAATCTTGGCCTTCTAGGGCCCCAGTTCTAATTACCTCTCCCTTTTTTACCTCTGCAATGGATACCTCTACTGAAAAACCTCATTCATGTATGTGTAATTGATTAGAAAATAGTTTCTTTAACAACCATACATGACAACTCTTTTTAAAATATGAAATAAAATTTGGCTCAACAACATATCAGACTCATGCAATCCAATTCATACAAATTGTTTAATATTTGTAAATGAGCATGGGGTGAACAAAAGGTTTTGGGATATGCGAGGGGTTGTATTGAGCGAAAAACGTTAAAATGAGGGGGGAAAGATCATTATTATTGCTCACAGACAACAACAATCAACTGTAATGTAAACCAAAGAATATATCACTCTAATCCATCTTAAACTATTACAATACAAAGTTTTCTTTAACTGTAATTAAATTTTAGGAACATGGAGTGGATAATGAATATGGGAAGGTGAGGGGATTGTAATTAGCGAAAAGTGAAATAACGGTATGGGAAAATAGTGGATATTGTTTGAAAAATTAATTAAGTAATCCATAAAACAATTTTGTACTCAAACCCACTATCCCAACACCAATTAGCAATTATTGTGGCCAATTTAACCATTACTGTGTGTTAAACTTTCTCACTGTCCATATTTAAACCTTAACACTTTTAATTAACACAGTGTCATTATACTCAAAAACAATATACCCTCCAAACAACCTGTATAAGAATTATGTTTCTCTTATTTCTTCTATTTAATATTCAAAACAAAATCCCAATGAACACACAGTCAATAGCTTCAACTATGTTCAACATCAAAACCTTAACCACTATCTATAAATTAATTCCTCAAATCAAACATAGACACAAGATATTTTAAAACATGCCCAACTCCATTCCTTCAATCAACTTTAACAATTAAATTGCAATAAAAGCATATCACTAAAAATCTTGTGCCCATCTGTGATGGTGCAATAAAAAGATACAATGCACGATATCCATAAATCATACACAATGGAAATCCAAGCCACAATTATCAACACTTTTAAATTACAATAGTCTCGATCGAGAAATTTAAACACATAGTAACAACAACCATCACTTCAACTTATACAATGTTGTAGAAAACATATATACCAACGCAAGGAATCATTT
Source organism: Picea glauca (assembly GCA_000966675.3). NCBI lineage: Eukaryota > Viridiplantae > Streptophyta > Pinopsida > Pinales > Pinaceae > Picea > Picea glauca. Next base: position 363,827 of record JZKD02S1674756.1, read on the forward strand.
ATGTGACTGTTCATATCAAACCATACAATAATGTTGAGTTTACAATATAACTGTTACAACATGGGAGGTAGCAACTGTATGCCCATTTCCATTTCTCAAATCGACCAATAAAACCATGTTGAGCTATCGATTCAACTGTCATAATAAATAATGCAATGGCTATATACCAATAATCATTTCCGATTATAAATGTGTAATCATATTTATCAACAAAGATGATTCAATAATCAAAACAACTGTCGACGCAATTCCAACAACTCATAACAGTCAATAAAATACCCGACAGGATATCACTGGCTCAATTTTTCAAAATCGAGCTCTGAATAATCAAGGGTTCGCTCGGTGGAACCAACACAATGAGAATGGAGTCGACCATACCAACAATAGGTGAGAACTCCTCAAGACAACACAGTGGACATACAGGCATTATAACTCTTAACTCACATGAAAGGGTGACATTCTGACCTCAGGTAGAAGAGACTATGGATAGAGGAGCAGAGGTTCCTTACTTTCTAGTAAACAACACCAAGAACATGCAGGGCATAACCCCCGTGGTTTAAAAAAAATAAAAATAATGCTGATATAAATGCAGATCCATGAAATAGAAACCAACCCTAAAGAAATCCTCTTGGCATAATAGCCACCATAACCAACTATGTAGAGACATAGAACGAGCCCACGACCAGGTGGAGAATGATATGTAGTGACCCAAGGGTGGTTTAAATCATACACAACAACCCCATAACAACAAATACAACCAGGTATGGTTACAAGGAATGTGAGGAGACGAACAACAAGTCCAGATGGAATAAAACCCTCCAACAAAAACCCATAAATACAATAGAGAGTTTTCATGACTTCCACCACACATCCACACATAACAGTTAATGAAATTTCAACTTCAACCATCAATTTTCCCATTGCAATGAATAACACACAAACAACCATTCAACACAAACACCAAGAGTTTACACATTTTCTAGCCTCAAAGAAAACATAGGCCAATACATCACCGATCCAATATTTATTTCATAACCAGAGTGAATTCATGGATGGAAAAAAAAGCATATCTGTAATCAAATGGTCTTAAAAATGTGATCTTGGCCGAGAAGTTCCTTACTTGACTGAATATCGGAGTTTAACCACAGCGAAAAACAATTGAACAATAGCCAAGCTAGGATGATGGCCAGTGGGGAAAGTATGGAGTGACGTGCAATAAATGCAAGTCGCTTCCATCCTCTCCTCATTCAATTACATAGTACACTCCAGCCACCCAACATTAACCCATTCCATTAATCCATTGTATCGAAATTAACATCCATTGTTTTCCAAATGCGCCACCTGATATCACATTAACCATTGCCAAACATACCATAATGTATATCGAATTTGCCTTCATATACCTCAATAACATCGTATAGCCACTAACATTTCTAGTTAGGACTAACATGAACCTTTTTAAATTTCAAATGCATATAGTGTAGCATAGTATAACATAGTTTCCTTTCTTAGATTTATTCCATATTTCTCTTATCTTTTTCTGTGACTAACATGTGCCTTGTGTAGGAGTAACATGTAATAAATCATGGCTCCAATAGCATTGTAATAACAGTTAACATAAGCCATCATTACATGGAATTTAAATTTTAGAGTAATGAAACCCACACATAGCATGCATTATCCATCTATCATTATGTCGCAAATAAAACCAAGATTTCATCATCAATCATGTAGAACCTTATAAGAAGTGTTGAACAACAACATAAATATCAAATAAGAACCCGATCCTCCAATCTACAAGGGAGTCCCACCTACTAGTATTACATATCATTAGCTTATAAATAATAGGCTTTAGCAATACTTTGCAGGAAAAATCCTCGTTGTGATTTTTATCATCAACACTTCCCAGAAACATACTCCGCAACTCAGAAACTTTATATGGTGATTCGAGCAATGGAATATTGATTTATCGCGAGGAAATTGTATAAGTTGGGCCTAGACGATATCCTCATGAGATGTGTTTTGGACCATGAAAGACATGATATCCTCTGGGAGTGCCACAATGGAGTTTTGGGAGGCCATGTCAGAGAAAAGGCCACTGTGCAGAAAGTACTCCAAAATGGATTATGGTGGGCCATGCTCTTCAAGTATGCCAAGGAGTATGCTATATCTTGTGATTTTTTCCAGAGAGTAGGTAAGCCATCAAGACTAGATGAATTGCCCCTTCAACCAGTTCAATCTTTATAATCATTTGAGAAGTGGGCAGTTTATTTTATTGGAACGATCAACCACACAACTAAGCACTCAAAGGTTGGGTATATTATCACTGCAACCAATTACCTAACACGATTGGAAGAGGAAACAATTGTTCATGATTGTTCCATTGATACCACTGCCAGGTTTATTTTTGAAAATATTATCACTCGGTTTGGATGTCCTAGGAGTCTGACCAGTGATCAGGGTCCTCATTTTATCAGTAGTAAAATAGAAAAGCTTACAACAAAGTTCTTAATCCAATATCATAAAAGTATCCCTTACCATCCACAGGCCAATGGAACAGTAGAGGTGTTTAACAAGATTCTAGAAAGAGGTTTGACAAAGGTTTGTTGCACAAACAAGGAAGATTGAGATGACAGAGTCCCAACAGTTTTATGGGATTATAGGACGACCATGAAGAAGATCCACAAGTATACTCCATTTCATCTAGTCTATGGGAACAAGGTTGTGGTACCTTTAGAATTAATTATCCCTAGTCTATACATCACACAGGTTACACATATGTCATAGTATGAATCAGTTGCACAGATGGTTATGGAGTTTCAAGAACTTGATGAGACCAGGTTTTTAGAATACTTTTATCAATCAGTTGAGAAATCCAGGAAGAAGGCTTGGCACGACAAGCACATTAAGTCCAAAACATTTGTGCAAGGAGATAAGGTCCTAGTTTATGACAGTCGATACCAAAAACATCCAAGAAAGTTGTCCATGAATTGGCTGGGCCCATTTATAGTTGCAGAGATCTAACACTTTGGATCAGTCAGACTCGTGCAACTAGATGGTATACTTCATCAAGGATGGGTGAATGGAACTTGCCTTAAACCCTATATTTCTTAGGACTGAGCTAAAGGATTGTTTATCTAGTCCAAAGGAGCATGTATAGTAGTTAGATTTGAATTTCTACAATTTCTTTAAATTCAAGTTAATAAATTCAAAGTATGCATTGTTGCGCCACGACATGTATTTCGTTTTTTTCCGTATAAGTATTGCTTTGGTGTAGAACTTCTTACTCAGCAACAAAGGATCAGAAGAGCTACAAGTCCATTAAATATAGTTATTAAATATGATGGGTACCCTATTTTGGTGGGAGGGAGAGTGAATCTAAATGCAATCCTAGTCCAGTCATAGCCTTTTATGATCACTACAGGAACCTGTATGAACTCTGTTAGACCATAAAGTCACGATACGTGAAGATGCCATTGGTATTCTATTATAAACCTAAATTTTACCTGACATGCATACTTGGCATCAGGCCATCTATCTTTACCAAGCCATTATTGAACAACTTTTCTAAAAACCATCATTTTGAAGGTGTACCCACCCTGCACCATTACTTCCCACGTACACATGCTTGCTGAGCCACTACAACCCACGTACACTCACATAATATCGTGAAATGTGGAAATTTTCATAGGATACTGGTTTCCGGGCCATTACTTAACCATTTTACTGCCCATAGCCAGTCACCCCAACTATTATTGTCCCTTTTTTCCTATAAAAGAAGGGGTTGGCATCCCATTTCAAAAGGGAAGCACGACAGCAAAGAAAATCTACCCATTTTATCAGTCCCCCTTTGCCCCAATTGTAAAACCCTTACCATTTCCCTAAGAGAGAACTGAAGAGGAGAAGAAGACGTGGAAGGAGTTGGTGCAAGGTGAAGAGGATCCCAGGACCAAGTTCAAGGAGCAGTGTCAGTCTCATATAGTAAGCGACTTTTGTGAGATTAATATAAAGAAGTACTTTTTCTGTCCCGCCAAATGACGTCTTGAACTTATATGATTGGTTTACATTTCTTGTTTATGATGTCTAACCCACTAATCCATATGTAGAATGCATTCTTGTATTTTCTTGTTTGTCTTTTGATGAATTTAGGTCAGCCTTGGGAGGAGATTTGCAGTCAGGAAACAACCAAGTGCAAAGGGATCGACATCGGACGCAGAGTTTAAGGTAGGCCTACCGGATCTCTTTCTCTTGTCTTTTATGTATGATTGTGGGGTAATGTTGGGATAGTGATAAAAAGTAGGAGACTTTAGATGGTTATCTCTGCCTACACTTTAGGCCCTTTGTGTAGTCCGTAGAGGATTTTTCCTGCTATAGCATATTCACGCCAGGATTCTCAACCGTTCAAACAGTAAGGCCTGAAGCTGGCCACATCCTTGTCCAACTTGTACAGTGAATGTCAGAATCCCCCAATAGATTTACCCCATTAAATAGTTCCATCGGACACCTCAACTCTAGGTTGTGCCTATAGGGTTAATCATGAGTGGCCTAGGAGTAATGACAGAGCCCTCCAGTTGGCCTGAGTATAAGGTTGCACGAAATCATCATAAGACTTATTGTTTTCCATTTTTTAATTGAGATTTCTAAACTATCATAGAGCCTACAAATTCTCTCAGTTGTGACCCTAAAGCCTAGTACAGTCGATCTAAGTTTCTTAGCAGTCCAGAGCTGCGATGTCATGAGCTAAAGAAAGTCGAAGTTCACTCTCCAAAGAGTCAATTTTGCATGATCCGTGTGATACCCAGGTTGAGGTCATGGGTGACCTCAAAGGGAAGGTCAAGCAAGTGAAGCTCCTCGACCTCAACCTGACAGACCAGGTGTTATTCCCACAAATAAACATTGACATGTTATGGAATGTGGCTCTAGACGATATGGGAGGGATTTAGTTCGTATCAAAGTTAGAGTTTATCAACCTCTTTAACTCCACAATTATGAATCTTTGAAACTTTCCAGTCTTTAGCACTACCGGTGAGGTTGTGCGGTGTACCAAATTCCTCATCATTCGGGTACATGAAAAAAGATTATGGCTTGAAAGACAGTATCCCATTCACACAGAGGATATCCATCAACTCATGGGCCTATCCATTGAAGGTGAAGACATCTCAAAAGGGTTCCATGGCCCCAGTAAACATGGGAAGAAGAAGGGAGAAACTAGCCTGTATGAAATATTTCATACACAGAGAGGGGGGCGCATAACCAAGATTGACCCCATTTTACTAGACATGGTCATAACAACTTGCTTTGTAATTTATAGCAAGGTAATGAGGTCCTACTACAAATTCGAGTGCATGTTGGATGCCCTCTCAGTGGAGGGTTTTTGTGACAATGGAGCAGAGTTCAATTGGTGTAGTTTCCTACTCGAAGAACTCTCGGTAGTGTGCGAGGAAGCGTAGGATAAGGGAGGAACCTTCACCTATGGATACCTGCTTGTTGCGTTCACCATATTGAAGTGGACGCCACCCTCAATAAGACTGTTATCACCAACATATAAAGGTCAAATGACAAACATATTTGAGCCTTGTCCCTCAAGGTCGAACTCGGAAAACACAACATTCAACAATCAAGCGTTCTTAAAGTGGTACAATTGGTTGCTTGACACAACTCAGAGGTTGCACGTACCATGGGAGTTGCTCAACCTAAACAAAAGGAATATTACACTTAGGTTGAATCCACACCATACATTTGTTTGGCCCAGTCATGTCAAAACTGAATATTTTCACTCACAGATGTTGTCATTTTACCTAGATGAGGAGGCCTTCGACAAGGAAGTAATGTCATGGCCAGGAGTGAAATGAAACCCATGTAAGAAAAATGGATAGGAAGCAGGGGTAGGATCGACCTCGATCCCAGAGGAAAAAAAACAATATGCTCCAATGCATACCGACTCAGAGGAGGAGGAAGAAGAGACACAGCCACTAGAATGCAAGAAGAGGACACTTCCCATGTTCCTGTAGCTTCGAGAGCAAGATATGATGACAGGTAAATATGTCAATCCCATCCTTAAAGTAGCATTCATTATAGACCCTTTGGCCAATAAACCTAGGATTGGGCTCTCCCCAGTGAATATCATGAACCCTCGACCCATATAATCAACCATACCTCGTACTCGAGTAGCCAATCGAACGGCCCAAACTATCATTGATATCAAGGATGACCCTGAGCCAGATACCACTACATCCACCACCATCATCAACAAACAATCCACATCACCCCCACAACCCCAATCGCCACTGCAAGAAACGACCATCCAACCCCAAACCATTGAACCAAATCCCATGCAGTTGGACCCCCCTAAATTACCCAAGAAGATACCAAAGCTCACTAGCCTAACCCCTGAAGTCTTGATCCAGTCAATTTTTCCATTTGTGTCGATCCAAGACAATCCACATTTTTAGGAGACTCATATTGTGCCCATACCGCAAGCCCCAGGCCCTTAGCACCCTCTCTCAACAATCAATGTTGAGAGTGCCATCCAAAGAGGCAAAATCACATACATTGTGGTCCAAAAATAGGAGGAAGTACCAGAGGTTCAAAAGGAACCTGAATCAACATCAGGACAGAGTGCAACCTCATTGCAAGAACAACTGGATCTAGTACTCTAGAACCCATAGAAGTGCATAGAGCTAGTGCAACTCTACTTGGTGAAAGCATATATACTCCCATTTGTTCCATCAATGGTAATAATGAGAATTGTGCAGCAGCTGCAAGGTCCATATACAGAGGAGGAAGAGGTGGAGACATCGTCGAAACACTCAATGGCCAGTAGACTTCTACTGTAGGTTTGAGTACCTAGGGAAGCAACTACTTCTTTTGGTGGCCTCGCTCAATGGCCATCAACACAACTATTTGGGATGATCAGAGCTTCAACTGATCAATTGGAGCAGAGGCTCCAGTAGGAAGAACAAGATGTAGAGCTTGCTAAGGAGAAATCACTCCTCGTGCAAGAATGCCAGATGTAGGAGGAGTATGCAAAGATCCAAAAGGAGCAGAAAATGGAACAGGTCTAGGAAAATCTTGCAAAATCTTGGCCAATAATCTAAAGTAAAACACCTCAACTGCCTGAATCCAGTGTAGCAGGAGGATCAGTGGAGCATATTGAGCTACTTTGGGTAGCATGGTTGGAGTTGGCCATTTGCACTAATATCCTTGAAGTATAGCTGTGGGAGAGTTAGCAGGAAGCAGAAAAAAAACTACAAAATCTTTAAGAGAAAATGGAAAGAGTTGTTATTGAAGGAAATAATGCAAGAGCAACTCTACACAAGAAAACTGTAGAATGCACAAAGATTTTTTCGGGAAGTTAGTGACTGGATGGGGATCATTTCATGATGCAACCAAACCCTAGAGGATTTGCGCACAAAGATCTAGTCGCTTAACGAGGAATTTTCCATCGCCATGGATTCACTGGAGCAGTAGGAAAAGTTCTATCAGATCCAACAAGCAGACAACGAGTTGAATTCTCTATTTGAAGCACAATCAGTAGCTAAGAAAGAGATATGGGATTTTCAACTGGTTGTTCAGACAACATATATGCAAATGCATTAGGTAGATACTACAACTGACTCAGAATGGAAATCCTTGGTTATGTCCAAGCCTAATGGATATATTACAGATGTGACTCAACAGTTCATGGTTGAAGCTTCACTCCTCGCCAGGAAGTAGTAGGACAAGGTTGTCAATTTCCAAGGGGTAAATAAGAGAGCCCTGGAATTGGTCCCAGAGTTGTGTCTTTTGTTTGAAGAGATGGAAAAATAAAGCACTCAAGCAAAAGCTAGTAGAAAAGAAGAGAGATAAGATAAAGGAAAGAAACATGTCATTCCAGAGGCCACATAAGAACCAAGGACTTGACTCGAGGATGAGTCAAGGATTGTGGTCAAAGTCTTTTGGTCCCTTCATTTTGTTGTTATAAGTTGCACAAGGGATGATGTAGTTCCAATTTTGTTCAAACAAAAGTTGCAAAAGTCACAAAGGAGAAGGAAAACAAAACAAGGAAAGAAACCGAAAATGGTTGGAAGGAAGGACAGTGAAACACCAACATGGAGAAAGAAGTTGCAACAGAACAATAACAAGAAAGCATGTGAAGTCTCAAATGTGAAAATCCCAATTGGATTATATATATGGGATGAATACGATTGTAAAGGGTTGATTATTGTTTTTTGATTTTGGGTTGTTGACGATTATGATTATGAATTGTAGGTTGTTGGAACACGTTCGAGTTCTGTGTTATTGTCCATTTTGGGTAGATTTTAGCTATGATTCTGAGAGTCTGGGTTTTTGGAACTAGACCAAGTCTGTAAAAGAGTCATGTCCAGTTGTATTGGTAAAAGAGAAAGGGTTTTGGGTTAACCTTGTCTCACAGTAATAGAGATTGTTATTAAGCTTTGGCATGGCTGAGCTATGTCTGTATCTGAGTAGCACTATGTAATTGAGAAGAACCTTATGAATTTAATACAAAGAGGGATTCAAATTTTGAAATTATTGTGTATGTTTAGCTTCATATTATCTTGAATTTTGTTCCATATTATCTTTATGTCAGATCTGATTAATGGGATATATTTTCTTTATGGATGCAACACAACTCTATTTTCTTTAATCTAATTTAGGAATGTTCACACAAACCTAAGTTCAATTTATCTTGCGCAAGACTACAAATATCATAAGACTATATGGATTTTTATAAGTATTCTTCTTAACCTTCCCTAATTTCCTTGTCTTGGTTGCACTTCAGGTGAGACTTCTTCCCTTCAAGGAAGATGAAATTACCAACACTCTAGAATACTTTGGTACCTTTTGTTGGTAACCTAAGAAGGAACCTAGTCTAATCAATTCCACACCAACACAATCAACGAATCGCAAGGGTAACAAACAACCTAAGGGAAAGAGGAAATCCAAAGGAAACAAGGGTAAGGGGGATAATAAGACTGCGAATAATTTTTGAGAGGGTAAAAACAAGAATAAGAAGGTGAAATGTTTGTGTAATATTTGCACGGATGATCACTTGACTCACCAATGCCATCAACTTGAGGTAGCCAAAAATATCTTAGCACAGTAGAAACCTGATGTGTTAACCAACCCTTTCCCATAAGGGAAAAATAAGGCTCAAGATTCCTCTTCCATGAATGAACCTAGGGGAAATTAGGGAGCCCCTGCACCCAATGCTAATGATGGAGCTGAAAATGTATACATGATGAGATTATATGCTCATCTGCAGACAAGGGATCATGATTAAGAAATGTCAGAATTTGCTAACAAGGGAAAATAATCTTCCAACCCACTGCCTCCTCTTCATATTGATAGACTGTGGGAGAAACTATGACATGCATCCCTAAGGGTGTGTTTAAGAAGGCTTCTCACAACCCAAATGTGTGCCTCAACTTGCATGATGTCATTGGCATGTTGGAAGGCCATTGGCCAACCTGAGTTGTCTATGTCGCCAACGGTATTAACTATGTTTGATGACCGATATTTTAGACCAAATGGAATAATCCCCTCCTTCCCTGTGGAGTTGGCGGGAAAAACCATGTGCATCGAAGTAGAAGTAGTCAATGTGCCTCTCGAATAAAATCTTTTGTTAGGATGAAGTTGGACCTACTCTATGACAACTGTTGTATCCACCATTTTTCGAGTCTTATGTTTTCCTTGCGAAGGTCGGATCATAACCATTGATCAGTTATCCTTTTCTCATATTGAGCCTTCATCGAGGGCATCCATAGTCCTGATGATTGAAAACCTGCAACAAGTTACCATCAACTTAGGTGTCGAATTGTTTCCATATTTAATGGGGAATTTTGATTATCCTCCACCTTCGAATGAAGTCAAGTTTATTTTGGTTGTCCCTGATCAGCCGAAGGATGTGATATTTCAAGTAGCTTCATTTCAAATGAGTTATTCTAATGACCCGTGGACTTTACCATGCCTATCGACTTCGATGGAAGGGGTATGGAATCCTATAATGGCTATGCCTCTATCCATTGTTGAGGTTGCATACAACATTTTCCAACAAACCTCGACCAACCTTGATTTGGCTCTCTCATAGGAGTTAGATATTGTTCTCGAGCCTATTTGGGCTCAAGAATCTCTTACTACTCATGATCATTTGGACTTGGTCTTTCCCTCTGACGAGGAAATTTTAGAGGCAATGAATGGGTCGGATAGACCTTGGGAATATCTTCACCATAGATCTTCTTTTTTACCTAAGTTGAGGAGAGTAGAAGCATGAGATTTCACTACAACCATGAATGGAGATGCCACTTATTTTGTTAACCCTCTGGCCACGCACAAAATCTATGCCAAGGGAAACATGGAAAGTATAGCTGAAATGATTCCAATTGACATCTCTAGAACCCTTGGCCTCATAGAAAACATCTTCATCGAAGCAAATTGTTCCTCCTAAGAGATTTAGGTGTACACTGAATTATTTAAAGAGTTTTCAAACATTTTTTCCCAGTCTTTTGACGAGATGCCATGCATTGACCCTTGTATAGTTAAACACGATATTAGGAATTACCCCAATGTTAAGGTTGTCTAGTAGAAGATTCACCCAGTCAATCCTCGCAACGCAGTGTCTATCAAGGTTGAGGTAGAGAAATGAATTAAGGTTGGTTTCATCTATCCAGCGCAATTGATGAAATGGGTGTCAAACCTTGTTCCTGTCAACAAAGAACAAGGTACAATTCGTGTGTGTATAGACTTTCATGATATGAATAAATAATTCTCGAAATATAATTTTCCAACCTCTTTCATTGATCAGATTTTCGATGAATGTGCGGGCTATGAAATCGTTTCTTTTATGGATGTTTTTTCCAAGTACAACTAGATTCATATCAAACCCAAGGATCAACATAAAACAACATTTATATGTCTTAGGGATACATTCCCATACAAGAAAATGCCTTTTGGGCTTAAGAATGTTGGAGCCACTTTTCAGTGGACGATGTTGTTCACCTTCCACGGCCTCAAGAATATAGTCAAGGTGTATCTTAATGATATGACATCATGTTCTCGTAAGAGATCTAATCATCTCACCCACTTACGACTTAGCTTTGAGAGGCGTCCCTACTACTGGATTCACTTAAATCCGAACAAGTGTAGATTTTTCATAACATCAAGACATTTGTAAGGTTTTATCATGTCCACTAAAGGGATCATGGTTGATCCTCTGAAGTTTGAGGTAACAGTTCAATTGCCTCCCCCACACACAATTTCCCAACTTCAAAGTCTACAGTTGAAAGCTAGGTTTCTTCGGAAATTTGTTGCCAACTATATCGATATTACTAAAGGGTTTATGTGTCTCTTGAAAAAGGGGTCCCATTTTGTTGGGATGAAGTGGCTCAACGCTCTTTTAAAGCATTGAAACGTGATCTGACATCTGCCCTACTTCTCAGTCCTCCATATTATGGCAAGGATTTCTTGTTGTACTTGGTTGTAGTAGAGTCTACTATTGTCATGGTCTTGGTTCAAGAGGATGATGTGCTCAAGGATCATGTTACCTACTATCTTAGTTGAGGTTTAGTCGGATTGGAACTCAACTACACACATGCTGAGAAACTACCTTTGGCAGTGAGTTGTCCATGCAATCCAAATGTTCTATCATTACATTCTACTTTGAAAGACCATCGTCATAGTTGTCATGAATCCTTTTCAATATGTGTTGACACGATGAGTCATCGACATGAAAATTAGTCAATGGATAGTCATTCTTCAATAATTTGTCTTGGATTTTTTTCGGCAAAGTCTAAAAGGTCTTTGGTCTTCGCTTGGCTAATTTCAAAACTTCCAGTCGAGAGTGGTAACAATTTTCTTGAAGAGTCATTGATCAATGGGGACCTTTTCCTTATTGCATCTTCAGACCCTTAGTATGGATATATACTCATGTATATTTATACTTTGAAGTTCCCTTCCTCTGCTTCTTGCAATGAGCGTTGAAGGATACGCCATCAAGCACAGAGCTATCTGATCATCGATGATACTTTATATCATCGAGGATTCTATCAGGGATGATTTCAAGGATGGAAATTTATTTTAAAATGTAGAAACCTTGGTGAATATTACTAATCCGTGATATGCCAATTATAAAATGTTTGGCAATATTTTTGTAAAAATATTCAAAATTTTAAGGATTTTGTATAGTTTGTATAAAATTTTGGCGATTTTTAAGGTAAAATAATTTTATCCTTTAGAATTTGGGCGAATCATTTTTAGAATAGCGAATCGTTTTTCGGGAAACAACATGAAAAATTATCCCATGAGAAAAATTTATCCCCTAAAATCATCCCTGGAGTCGATTTCATTATCCTTCATTGTCTCACTCATGAAGAGGTAGAGCTTGTGTTGAATGATTGTCACACTAAAGCATGTGGTGGTCACTTGTCTGGGTTGGAGACAACCCAAAAAAGTATTCACACTAGATAATTCAGGCCCTCGTTGATCAAATATTGTGTAGAGGCGGTCAAGAAGTGTCACCTGTGTTAGATCATCTCTCGGAAGATGTGGGCACACCCTACTCCCATGGTTTTGGTTATTGTTTTTGGTCCCTTCACTAACCAAGGGATTGATTTCACTACATTCCACCTGAATTTGGCTAGGGGGAATCGTTACGTCATTGTGGCAGTAGACTACTTCACTAAGTGGGTCGAGGCCATGCCAACATTTAGTAATGATGGAGAAACAAATGTGCTTTTTATTTTTAACCAGAATGTAGCCAGGTTCGGTATTCTGAAGGAGACTTTCATAGACCATGGAATTCACTTCCAGAATAAGATGATGATCGAGTTAACATCAAAACTTGGGTTTAAGAAAGAACGTTTTTCGCCCTACTATCCACAAGAGAATGATCAAGTGGATTTTGTTAATAAATCTCTCAATACTATTCTCCAATGGATGATCAATTCGTCCAAGTTGAATTGGCATTTGATGTTGTACTCGACACTTTGGGAATATTGAACATTGGTCAAGACTACTACTGATTTCTCTCCTTTCCATCTCATTTATGGGATGGAGGTAGTCTTTCCCATTGAGCTCCAAATTCCCTCTCTCAAGTTGTCAGTGGAACTACTGCCTGACACAACTCCACTTGAATATCGTCTCCTATATATCGAGCATCTCGATGAGCAACATTGAGATGCATCCTTAGCCAACAAGGATCACAAACAACGTGTCAAGTGTCAATATGATCAGTACATCTACCCTAGATTTTTCTCTGAAGGAAATCTTGTCTTAGTCTATGACCAAGATAAATATCCCTTAGGGGTAGGAAAATTCAAACCCATGTGGTTCAGACCGTTCATTATCTATAAAGTCTTAGAAAAGGGTGCTTATCAACTGGTTGATTTTGAAGGTAACTCTTTATCTGAGCCTAGAAATGGGCTCTTCCTTAAGAAGTATTATTCTTAGGTTGGTCACTTTGGTGTGAATTATTGTATATAATGTATAGTTTTATTTATACATTTTGTGTCTTTTTGTCTTATGGACGTGTATTTTATTGTTTTTTTTCACTATGGCAGATGTCAAGTGAAAATGAGGCTTATGTTGGGTTCACGGATGGTGCTATCCGACACACTTGGAGGATTTCTTACACAAATTGGGTGATGTTTACGCCCATTGGTCAGTTGGTGTCTTTCGGAGGTGTTTATCTAGGAAAAGCAACCAATAACATTGTTGAGTATAGTGTCATAATAGAATTACTACATGATGCATTGTCATATGGTATTTCTCACCTCCGAATTTATCTAGATTATCAATTGGTCATGTCTCAGTTAAATGAAGTGTACCATATCTATGATCCCACCCTTCATTGATGATTCCTTAGGGTAGGTCTCTTAGAATTCTATTTTGATTATATTACATATATTCATGTTCCTAGGAGATGTAATAAACTAACTAATGCATTGGCTAATCATGTATTAAATGGGCATCTTGTACACACATAAAGTAAAAACACACACATACACGCATATGTAAATACATTTATACAAAAATGATTACTCCATAGGGAAAAAATATGTACATATATAATAACATGTCCAAAAATAATGTCATAAGTACAAAATGTGGGCCATAAAGCCTCAAATAGAGTCGATAAACATCGTTGGGGTCAATCCCTCACTACATAAGAGAGTACAAAAAAGAGTTCTCTTGGCACATATAAGGTCGAGTGATAACTATGGTCTAGGCCTGTTGGCCCTAGCATAATGTACTACGGCGTTCGCAAGACGCCAAAATAATTAAACCCAAGTCTTGGGTACTCCTACCACATGCAGTTGCATGGTCGGGGGTAGGTCCTCAATATATACCATTGATACATGACGAGTGAGAGTTGTTAGGTTCCTCTCCACTCATCTCAATAATATATTAGCCTCTTCGACTAGTGGCCCTGCCACTACTGCTAGTACGACATCCTCTCAAGGACGATGCATGTTCCTAGAGAAGTAGGCTAGTCGTATTGGTCCCGCGTCTATATATAACATATTACTAAGTTATTACTTTGATGTTACCATAAAAAAGGATAATATTTAAAAGATAAAAATAAAATAACTTTAAAATATAAATAATGATGTGTACATAAATCTCTGCGCTCCTCACCAGGGGGAACATGCATATCAGGGTCCCTCAGTAAACTAATCACTACATAGGGGTAGTCTTCTATTGTAGGGATTTGATAGGACCACTAGTCAAAGAACTTGTTGTTGAATACCTCCTCCACTCTCCCTACTCCCTGTCAAGGAAACAAAGTCACCCATCTGCATAATTCTAGAAAGGAGGCAATATTTCCTCATACTGTCTCTCGTGGGATAAGGCCTTACACTCTCTCAAAAAAGAAAGTGCACAACACGATCCAAAACCCAAAGTTCTTGTTTGTTCTTCTCTTGTAGTCAGTCAGTTGTTTCTTCATATAAGTGAGCTTCATGGTGCTCTAGTCAAATATAGTGTCCTATAAACAATGAGTTTCACAATGCATCTTTGCATGTGAGGCATGGTGAAGTGTTGTAGATCATGTAATATTCCCAACCATATACAACATTATCCGTAGGTTGAGGCTTGTTATCTTATGAATTTTAACTTGTGAGCCTATTTTCTTAGTTCCAGCCTCACACAACATGAAAATATAGTTCTCTATGTTGTGTGGTCCTGGAGGGAAAGTCCTCAAGTTAATCGATTCCCCCCTCCTGGAGAGACCGGTCAAAAAATATATATCCTCCGTAGTAGGAGCCAATGATTGGCCCTCTAGAATGAAGGCCTCTGTGTTTGGGTTCCAGTACTCTATCAAATGATTTAGTAACCTGGGTTGTGCCATCATGAATGGGCAACGATGCCCCAATTCAGTCCTCTTTTTCCCTATTCTTGGCTTGTTGGGTGCTTGGGTTTTTTTTTAGAGGATATTTAGGTCGCTATTATGAACTTTTTCTTTTGGTTTGGTGTTTTTATGAGATGGGTTACACTCACATCATCCTATGGTGAAGTTGTATTTTTGACACTTACATGTAGGTTAGGTTCTCATCACCTTGCATCTTTCATGTTGTTGACTTTTTCCTCTTTCCCATAGGATCGATCCCACCGAAGTGTGACACAAAACTTTATATGTTTCTTTAGAAGTCATAGTTAGGTGGTAGATCCTCCCTCTACATGGATTCCCTAGGTAGATCCTTTTCTTCATTTTGGTGTCCATACTGTGATTTTTCCATAGGCTTGGGAGTCTTTTTAGTCCTACCATGGTTGTGTGTTGAAGCTGCATTATTCTTCGTCTTTTTCTGGCCTACACCTGAGGGACTCCCTAAGAACATGGTTTGTTGTCTTTCAAGATCGCTTAAACTTTGAAAGCAACAACTAACAAAAAATTATTTATCCTTTTCGGTCTCATTAAGATTACTTAAGAAAACGAACCCCCCTAGAGTCTTCTTATTTATCCTTCTTGATCTCGTTATAAAATTGAAAATATTTCCGAGCGATCTTGTTGACCTTCACGCTCGCCAAACTAAAATTTGAAGGCACATCTTTTCGATGATAGTTTACCCCCTTTTTAGTCCGAATGGCTATTTTTTATGAAAAAGGTATGCCCTAGGAGCTACGGTTTTCTAGGAGAGTATTCTTAGGTGTAAGTTTAACCCTTTTTCAGACCTGAGGGACTAAATTTGAGAAAAAATTTCATTCTCTCTAGTTTTGGTTTATCTCTTTTTCAAGCCTTGGATATTATCTACGAAAAAAAGAAACCCCTTGGAGTTCATAGTTAAGATCTTTTCAGATTCCCTAAATATGAAAATATCATCGAGTGACCTTGTTCCTTTCACACTCGTTAATTGGTCCAGAATGAATATATATTTGGCATAAGTTTAACCCTTTTTCCAACCAATAGATTACCCAGGAAAAAGGTACACCTCAGGAGACATGTCTCACCGAGAGAGTTCTCCTAGGTTATGTTTTATACCTTTTTGAGCTCAAGGGACTAAATTAAGAAAAAGGTAGTGAATCCATAGTTAATCTATTTTCAGACTCCTTAAAATTTTAAACATATCCTAGTGATCTCGTCTCTGTCACACTCGTTAAAATGGTTTTGAAGAGATGTTCTTTCAGTATAACTTTAACCCTTTTCTAGACTGAATGGACTAAGTACGAAAAATGAATACTCTAGCCCTAGTGATTAGAAGATTTATACTTGGTATGATTTTATTCTTTTCAAGACATAGAGACTAACCTTACGAAAAATATCACTCTGGAGTCCTCTTTTAGTGTTTTTCAGACTCTCTAAAAAGTGAAAAACCACCAAGCTTACCTTCTCTGGGCTCGTAAAACTTCACATGGAAGGACTCTTGTTGTGTCATGTTTTAATTGCATCACATGTCTCATCCTTGCATCTTTGGCCTAATGATGGCTTCATGTTTCTATTACTTCCCTTAGAACATTATTTAGGTGCAAGCATTGTAGCACTTTTTTCCCCTTGTGATCTGTGACACCTTGACCCATGGAGGAATTTTCCCAAGTGTTCTTATCATACACATGTCTCCTTGCACTAAGAATTAATATGTTCCATGTGCTTGGAACTAGTTTTCTTTCCCGTGACACTCGTTCCTCCTTTGTAATGTAGCATTCTTTTATTCTTTTTCAATCTCGTTAAAAATTTGAAAAAGATAAAAAAAAATCAAATATTCCAAAAAGAGGGGATGGGATATACATTCTCTTTTAGGGAAAGCAAGATATTCTCCCTTGGACAAAGCACATTCTTTTGTTTGTTCTTCAAGCATTGGGATCTAGTATGACCTTAGGAATTTGTTCTCGTTACATAGAGTTATGTCCTCCTCTATTTGGTTACTCTTCCACACATATCGAGAGTTTATAGTGGCTTCTGTGTCATAGAATTATGTCAATAATATGATGTCTAAGTCTCATCATTTTTTCGTTTTGTTGTCCATGAGAAGTTTTCCCAACCTGATTCATCCATTTTGCAGTTGGTCTCTTTACTTTCATGAGTCGACCATCCCGAGAATCCAGTCAAGTTCATATTCAAAATCAATGAAGTTCAGTACATGTTGTTTAAGTTATTCCATTCTTTCCATGACAATTTTGTTGAGGAAAAGATATGAAATTATATTACTCAAGAATTTTTGGATCTTGCTTGGGTAAGGCAAGATAGTCAGGAATGTTACCCTATGTTTATAGCCTCAAAAAGTGTTTCCCAATCCAAAAGTATTAATTACAAGGGCTTATGCTGATTTTTTTGAATAAAAGATTGTTACAAAAATATAACATTTTTATATAATTTTCTAAATATATCAGATTGCAAAAGAAAAAATACCAAGTCACATATGAACATAGATGAGACATAATACAAATTGATTTATTTCATTCCAAGAAATCAAAAGAATGTTCTCTTTACAAAATCCCTTTGGGGGGCATGGACCAAGGTCAAACTTAGATGTCCCTGATGAAAACCATACAAAAGGACTCTGACAAGAAGTAAAAACTAAAATTTAAAATCTGGATCAACTTGCCATAAACTGCGTCCCACTTGACTCTGCAAAATATCCTTTATCAGTCATAAAATTTAATTCATAAATAGACAAGTCTACACATACTATCAAAGATAGATCAACACCTCTGAAACAAGCGTTTGAATGATATGATTCAGTTTCGAATCTTGTTGTCTACAATAGGACCCTCTTTTCATAAAAGAGAATTAGGCCTTTGATGAATTCAATAATGAATGAAAACTGAACTATCTCAATAAAACTTAAGAGCAAATCTTAGTATGCTTTCTCCTTCTATTCTCCCCTTGTTCTTCCTTCTCATTTGGCTTTTATGCACTCCAAATTAGTTGAATTAGTTCAATTACTTCATTTAGTTAAGTTAACTAAAACTCAACTAAATTTTAGTTTAGGGGAATAATTAATAATAATAATAATAATAAGGGTCTTTTAATAAATAATAACTAGTAGGTGGGACCCCTTGTGACTCCCTTTAATTTCTTTAACAAAAATAAACATAACTAGACATTAAATCAGACACATACCTCCTTGTGGATCCCATAATCATTTCCATAATTTGAAAATTAAATATCAATGATATTTCAAATCATATACAGACATATAATATCCAAATATCCAAAAATAGTATGTTGTCCAAAACCTTCAGCAGTCCACTGTCCTCAATAAAACAATAATAAAGTATAATAAAAAATCGTATTTTCCATTTTGAGAGGAAAATTTTCCTTTGTTGTTGCTATCCCCTTTTGACTTCTCTGAATTATCCTTAGGTTGTGTAGAGCCTTGAGGCTTGATATCACTCATGACATGAGAACAGTCATATTTCAAGTTCATATAGGATGAAACAGATTTGGTCGAATCACTTGAAGGAGAGGAGGGGGAAACAACATCTTTTCCTTTATCATGCATATAGTGGGATTTGGTTTTGAGTATTTTTATTGTGTGGAAGGACTATATAGGTGAGTGTGTAGGGGAAATCTAGACATTTGGGTTAACAGGTGGAGGAGGAGCAGGTAAAGAATTTTGTTTCCAGCCACGATGGTGGGAGACTGTTGGGTGAACAATTTCCTGCCATCTGTCATTATCGGGAACTTCAAGTTGCAGAGAAACATGAGGGGGTACAAGGATACCAGGGACATGATGGGGTTGGAAAGGAGGCCTCTCTGATCTAGGTTGGACTACCCCTTTTCCAATCCAATTGAAATTGGTTGGATCTGCATCGAAATGTATTGAGAATATGGGCCTTTTAGGCCCTCTACTCCAATTCCCTCTGCCCCTATTATTTCATCCATGACTTCCTCTACTAAATAATATCATCATGTATGCAACAATTATTAGCAACTAGATTCTTAAACAGACCATACATGACATTATATTACTATGAAACAAAGTTTGGCTTAGCAATCACATCAAAACCATGCAATCCAATCCATAAGATTCATTTAATAATTGTCAATGAGTAGGGGGTGAATTAGGGTTCAGGGATATCTGAGGGGATTGTATTGAGAGAAAACGTGAGAAAATCAAAGGGAGTAAGAACATGACTACTTCTCAACAATTCATTAAACAATCGATTGTGCAACAATAACCAAAACATATTAGTTTCCATCTATCTTTGTGTTATTTCTTAATCGTTGTAATACAAATATTTAACTCAATTTTAAAGAACAGGGCATGTAAAATGAATCTGGGATCGTGAGGTGATTTGTAATTACTGAAAAAGTGAGAAAATGACAGGGAATTAAATGGATACTGTTCATAAAATAATTAGCTCAATCAATTATCATAACTTTGTTCAAATTTTAATCCAAAAAGAATCCACCTCAAGAACAAAACATTCATTGTTCTTCAATCGTATACAGAATTGCTTGTTGTTCCAATAATTAAATTTCCCATAATTTTTTTATCTATAAAATTATGTGCATTTATAAATTATGGAAACATTTCCCATTCAAAATTACGGTATATACTAACGATTATCTCTTCTTTTTAAAATAATCCAAACATGCAAAACAATTCTTGGTCGATAATACACCATGATAAACAATCAACAATCATTGTTCTTTAATCAACAATCAGGCTCGATCTAGTATACATGGTTGCCTTTAAAACAAACATAGACAGACTTAAAATCATGCCCAATCATACATAGGTCTTCAATAATCGACACAATATTGAATCGACAACAATAGTCAACTCAACATAAACCTCGAGCTTGAAATCTATGTGTATCAACATATATAAACTTATTTTTAAACAACTTGATAATCTGCATGATGATTCCAATATAACCATATCATGTATGAAGCGAAAAGAGATAGATTGACACACATGCATCTCTTTTTACCTTTCCAAACCCCCGATCGGGCTTGGAAAAATTCACATAGGTGTATTCTTATGAAAGAAAGATCATGTTGGATAAAATACAGTGGTCGAAAGCAAAAACGAATAGAAAGATAACTCTCGACTATATGAAACCACTCATTTCCATTCTTACTTGTCCAAACAAATTCATCACATAAGGATTAGACAAAGACTTGACCAAGAGGATGGTTTTATAAACATGATAACACGTTTCTTTAAAATTCCATAACCATTAAACTGATAACCCAATACTTTCCAAACCCCAGAAGGTGTCCGAGGAGAGCATAGGTAGTCAGAGTCTGAGTTGGGCCCTTTACAAATTAAATGCAGAGAGGCAACGAAACCTTCTTTCCCTTTTAAAACATAGATAGATAATGGTATTCCAAATCCTCATTTCCATTTTCCATCAATTAATCAACCACATACCACAATGTAATCTCAAAACAGAGAGCCACACTCTTCTAAAAAAATACAGTCTTTCGTCTTATACTTTCAAGCCTTTGAGAGAATCATAAGTGAACACCCGAGTACAGAAAAGGTGATTCGAGTAAAACAATCCAGTTTACACACAGGTGCTATTAAAATTTTTTTACAGAGAGGAACGAGGGTTAACTTTAACAGTGGAGGGTACTCAAAAATCACAGAGGGATAATGTTTCTTTCCAACACCCAATAGGTCAAACACCTTTCGAAAACAATTGACAGTGAGGCCACATAGAGTTATAATTATAGTAGGGATGAGAGGAGTGGTGTGTATAAGATATTCATATCCTCATATCCATTAAATACACAGGCCTGTATTAACATTCGGGGCCAACCAAGACTGGGTTTTTTGGAAAGATTCCAGCGACAAGATAGTAAGGAATGACCATCAACAACAGCTCAGGGTTTAAACAAAGAACACACCAACTGTCGACATTTTATCTACAATTGTATAAGGATTACCACAACAACTGAGGGGGAAACATGTTGACAGACACTGATACAAATAACAGTGAATAAAAACCATCAACCATCAAACTCAAAGCTCTATTGCACCAGTTTCACCACTATTCCATAGAGAACAATCAATAAAAACCAACTTGACCAATAGATGACCTTTATAATCAATAATACCCATTTATCTACTTACAATTTATCAACATTTTACAATCATCGCAGAGAGCCATAACACCATATTTTCACACAGTCAAAGAACTTCAATAAAACACAAAATCCATGCATCACTGAGTCACCATTTGGTTCATAAAATAGAGAGTTCATCATGGATGGAAAGTTCAGAGCCATACATGTGAGAAAATTGTTTCAATGGTGAATCGATCGAGTTTTACCTTGACAATCCTAGAAAAGCGGATCTTCACAACCAACAAAGAAACAATGCAACAAAGCTATGGTGATGGGCATTAGGCAAGGTTTGGAGTGACGTGAAGTAAATGCACGTTGCTTCCTCACCTGGCCCCATTCAATTCAATGTACAAGACAACTTGATAAACATAACATCCAACATTAAATCAACCATATAACCAACACATAATCAATGTCACTCCATCATAATGCATGATACCATACATATTGCATAGTGTGCCACCCGAGATATCTCATATCTCTACATTAACCTTTTCCATAACTTCGCACCATAATCACATCAAAATTGCTATATGTGCCTCTATTCGACCATAATAATATTTTCATAGTTTTTTCAGCAAACAAATAGCATAATAGCTAGGACTAACACTTGTACCCATTAATTCTTTCATTATAAGTTTGCATGTAGTCGTTTATCATAGCTTAAGGATTAATACATAGTTTCTCTTCTTTTGTTATAAATCTAGAATCTTTTCATGTAGTTTTTTTATTATAGCTTTAGAACTTTTCCATAGTTTTTTCCCTTGTTTTGATCATGCTACCATTTAATTATTCCTTGCATATATGTGGATAAGTAATCAATATATGAATTAGTGACAAGGTTATAGCATAACACCTATGAACAACATGATCCTCATACCCATGAAATTGTTTTGTGACGCAAGTGATTACCAATAGCATTCAACAATAATGTATTAGCCATTGATTATCACGCCAAATGAAACCAACATTGCATCATCACAAATGTAGGATTGTGTAGGCAACACCATAACAACAACAAAATATGTGTAATGTGTCTATCCTTGCACCTGCAGTCTACAAACCTACTAGTATCATATTATTATCATAATTAAAGAATAGCGCTTTAGCAATCCTTTGCGTGCGGAATTCATCGTTGTGATTTTAATTGTCAACAACTAGCGACTCCACAAGGAAATCTATTTCCAATAGATTAAGAACTTAGAATGTGTAGTTTCGCATACCAATAACATCATATGAAGAAGATATACATCAAAATGATTATGCCACAGGGGGAAGTGAGTGGATTTAAGGGAAAAATGACTGGAAATTTGGGAATAACTCATGGAAAGTGTTAAGTATGAGGGGGTTTATCCATGTAAGTGTAATCATTCAATTAATCATAATAAAGTGTTCTTGAATTCAAGGAGAAAAATTTCTGATATGCTCTTTTGAATCTTGAAATGGATGGATGAAAAGTAAAGCAGAAGTGGGATAAATTCAACTATCTTATGAAACAATAGTTGAAGCAGATAACAATTTCAATGATCCTTTCGAGAGGAACATCATGACAGTTGTGTAACTTTATTGTTATTGATTAACAATACTTTGCAGAATAGCGTCGTTGTGGAAAAACTGATCCAAAATTTTATTTTGACAAGAAATGAAGTCAAAAGAAACAAAAAGCAAGAAATGTCATAGAAGAAATGAAAAAGCAGAATTGAAATAAGCAGAATTGAGAAAAAAAGAAGGAAATGACAGAAATGTAAAACATAAATGTAAAATGAAGTAATTAAAACTATTATAATACATAAAATATTCCATACAATGTTAAACTTTTCAAGTTGGTTCCATGTAATGTTTTAAGTGGGAACCATTAGTGCTATAGGAAAACAACTGCTCTTGTAAGTCCTTTAGGATGTAATAATTTGCACCCGGGACAAAAACGATCTTAAAAGGACCCAACCATAATTTTTGGAACTTCGAATTCCTTCCTCTATCGGCATGAGATGAATCCCACAAAAATACCTTCTCATTGACTTTAAATTTGATAGCCTTGACACTTTTGTTGAAATATATTTTAACGGTTTGTTGTCTTCTCTTTTTATTATCCATGAAAACGTATTTTGCTCCTCTAAAGTCAAAATTGAATTCATTCTTTGAGAGACATCAGAAGAATTTAATTCTTTGACCTATAACATTAACCTTAGAGAGGAAAGTTCCATCTCGGTAGGTAGAATGGCTTCTTAACCATAAATAAGCTGGAAAGGAGTGCAACTAGTGCTCACCTTGTTGGTAGTGCGATCTTCCCAAAGGGTGTAAGTGAGGAGAGTGTGCCACTAATGAGGCTTATCTTCAATGAGCCTATTGATAATTCTAACAAGATTCTTGTTGGTAGACTCAACCTGCCCATTACCTTGAGGATAATAAGCCGATGAGGTAAACATTTTAACCCCCCAACTTTGCTAAATATTGGGTTAGCTTAGCAGAAATAAAGGTGAGACCATTATCTGTAATGATTTCCAAAGGAAGTCCAAATTTGGAAAAAATATCAGTTTCAAGAAAATAAATCACCTGCTCATCCTGTGAATGTTTAAGTCGGACAACTTCAGTCCATTTTGTAAAATAGTTTGTGGTTGTCAAGATAAAGACTTATCCTGTTGAAGATGGAGGATTAATAGGACCAATAAAGTCTAAACCCCATTTTGAAAAAGGAAAGTCAAGAAGGACATGTTGTAAAGGCATAGCAAAAAGACGCTATTTCCCAGCAAATTTCTGGCACTTATCGCAAGATATCGAAAAATTATAAGAATCACGAAATATTGAAGGCCAATAGTACCCTTTCCTGACAATGTTGAAAGCATTTTTTTTAGTATAAAAGTGAGCTCCTACATGAATAAAAAAGTTCGAAGAACCATGAGTCTCTTGCAACAATTTTTGTGCTTCCTCATTGTTCATATAGCGAAGTAACATACCATCGATAGATATTCTAAAAAAGAAGTCTCCTATAATGATGTATCTAACATATTCGAGGTGGAGCCTTATTCTTTGATGAGTGTCTAAGTTATCTAGACATATTTTATTTTGCAAGTAGTAAACCGAATCTTTATACCAAGGATGTTCAGACACATGAAGAGTTTGATTGTCAATGTAAGATAGTGTTGATAGAGAGCTATCATGTTCATAAATTTCTTCACTTATTTCAGCATGTTGAGCTAAGTGAAGGGCTAAGTCACGTCCCTTGATAGTTTTAGAAGTCATGATGGTTAGATCATGCTCCTAAATCCTGGCAAGACAATGTGAAATATTTCTTGAGAGATAAGTTTATGAGAGTAAGAACTTGACAACAAGTAAAGGGAATTTTACCGGCATATGCTTACCTAAGATGAAGTGGAAAAAAAATTCAACAACTTTAACAAGAGAACAAACATGATTTTCAATAAAAGAATATTTAAATTCATCATCATACAAGCTTTGACTCATGTAAGCCACTAGTTTTTCATTATCTTGGTCATCACATTGAAGGAGGATAGTAGAAACTGCTTCCTCTATGGAATTAGTATATATTATAAATTCTTTCTCAAAATATGGCTAAGCCAAAACTGATGCAGAACTGATTGCTTTCTTGATCCCTACGAAAGCATTTTCGACATCATCTGTCCAAGCAAAGGAATGATCTTGCTTAAGGATATTATGAATTGGCTTGACCATTACATCAAAATCAGGAAAAAACCTACGAACGAAGTTAATAACACCCATAAAATCTTGAACCTCCTTCTTGGAAGTAGGAGTAGGAAGATTTAGGGTAGCAGTAAAGCTTTCAGGATCAATGCTTAATCATGAATCTGAGACAATGTGTCCAAGGAGCTTGCCTTGGTAACATCGAAAATAGACTTGGAAGGATTTAAATAAATTCCAAATTGTCTGCATCACATGAGAATCTTTCTAATATGATGGAAATGATCTTATTGGTTTTTAGAATACACAGTTAAGTCATCAAGATAAATATGAATAATTTTACCGATCAAATCGTCAAAAGCTATTTACATAGCTCTTTGAAAAGTAGCACCTGCATTAGATAAGCCAAAAGACATATGTTCATAAGAAAATTTTCCCCAACGAGTAATAAAAGTGGTTTTAAATCTATCTTCTCTTTTCACCTTTATTTGATTATAACCATAAAAACCATCAAGTAAGGACATCATCTGTGACCCTGCAAAATCATTTCCAAATTAGGGAGAGGAAAATGGTCTTTAATGTTGGCCCTATTCAATGTGAGAAAATCAACGCATAATCTGATCTGACCTATTGATTTCCAAATGGGAACCAAATTAGAAACCCACTCAGAATACTTAACATGGAAAATTATCCCAGCGTTCAGGAGTTTTTCCAACTCTTTCTGAATAGTTTCTTCCAGTGCAGGTTTAATGGGTCTTTATTTTTTCCTAACTAGTTTTATGCCTTCCTTGATAGAAATGGCATGTTGTATAATAGTTGGATCAAAACCATGAAGATCCTCATAGGACCAAGCAAAAAAATCTTGAAATTCACCAAGCAACTTAGTGAACTTCATTTTTTCTTCTTCAGAACATTGGGAACCTATTTTAATGTTCTTTGGAGACTCAGGTGTTCCAATGTTCAAGTAAATGGTTTCACCCACTTTCCTTTTTGACTCCTCTTCTTTATGTTTATCATTTTTTCCTACATCACTCAATGAAAATGAACTTTCTAGAGGAGTCAATCCCTTATGAATTTTGTTATCTTCCATTGATATGATTTCCTTAGGATTATAAGGTTCATTTTGAATAAAAGATCAGATGCCCTCATCATAAGGGAAGACCTTCCATGACTCTATATTTTCTGGGATATGCAGACAATACAAAGATTGACAATTTAAATTAGGTCTTTATAGCATAAGTTGTCGATTAGGAGAGGATGCAAAAACAACCAACCTGTCAGCCATTGAATTCAATTCCCTTTTAACAAGAGTGATGTTGAAAGATAGCAAGTTTGAGATAAGTACCCAAACAATTTGGTTGTAAGGTTTCATTAACTTGTTGCTAGGAGAATATATCTTACGTACAAGATTTACAACAAGTTTGAAATCTCCAAAAATTGTAAGGTGACCACAACCCAGATTATAGGCATTTTCAATGCCTAGGAGTAATGCTTCAAATTCAGTGACATTGTTTGTGCAAGAAAACTCTAACCTATAGGAAAAGTTACAAATTTTACCCACAGGAGAGTACAAGATAATACCAGCTATGTTTCCTTCACTGGAGCATGAACCATCAAAATGCATATGCCACATCCCATCCTCTATGTCGATTTGTTCCAAGGGATTGTTGTCCTGATCAACAAACATGGATTACACTCCTAGGTCCTCTTTGATATAATTCACATTAGGTTGTGGGATTCTTTCTATGTAAGGTGAAATTCTCCCCTCTCTTAAGACTATGATGTTTTTACCGTTTTGAGGAATGGATAAGTGTGTCCCATTGAGTGAGAGGTATCCACCCGTCAAAGCTTTCCAATCTCTTCCTAAGATGATTGAGTAATTACTCACTGGCATATCTATTGCATTAATATTAAGGGTTGTCTTTATTTCAGGGTGCGCGCACAAAACCAAGGTCACTTCCTTGATCTCACCTATGGTCGTTTGTTGTAAACTATTATAAGAGATCATGCTTCTGGTGTTTTCATTTGTACAAGAAAATCCTAGCTCTTCCATAATGATTTTTGACATTACACTTGGGCCCGAACTGCCATCAATGAGACAAAAATGGGCAATCTTGTCCATAATATTTACAAAAATATAAAACAGAGGGTTTTTTATAGGGTTCTTAAATTTATGTACACCTACTTTATTTACAGTTGAATCCTCTTCATCTACCTCTTCATAGAGGTTGGCTACAATGGAATCTTTTCCTTCCCTAAAATTTTTTAGATGCTTTTGTTGCTCATGGACGAAAACCATGTCGAGGAGGGTAGCATATGCTTTTATATTATCCAATTGATTAAGAATGTTGTATTTGGAAGAGGGAAGAGGGGAGGTAGTTCCTTGACTGTCAGGAGATTTAGAAACCTGAACAATAGTAGCTGGTGAAGATGAGCTTGGGCTTGAAGAAGTGCGAGGAGGATCATATTTGCCTTTTGGAGCATAGTATTTATTCCTAGTATTTATGATCATAACATCCTCTAGCTATGCAAAGTATAGGAAAACAATGGTAGTTTAACATCTTTTACCAAAGATTTTATCTCTATAACTCTTATTTACTTCACACGTACTTTCATCATGGTGTTCCTCGCAAACGTTACACCAACTATGAGGCATGTTAGTTTTAGGTTGAATGTTATTTTCATTGAGATTCTTTAATGGTGGTGAAGAAGAATATGAGGCCCTAGGGGTAAGAGAGGAGACATTTCCTTTATGCTCAAATTCTATCATTTGATTATTTATGTCTTGTACAAGCTATAAGAGGGAGGACATCTTCGTCTGTTTAACTGAGTCTCCCTTAGGAAGACCTATTATTTCAATTTGTTCCTCATACTCTAAACAAGTGTGCAGAGTGGAAACAAGGTTATAGATGACCTTTTCCTCAAGCCTGTGATGGTAGGAGGAAGTTAATTCATTATAATAATGCATGAAAGTAGCTTGGTTCTGAGGGAAAATGAGTTCAGGGATTTGGTTGTATAATTTGGTGAAACGCAAGTTGAAGGACTTGATAGTTTCACCATCCTTATAAGCGAATTTATTGTACTCCCGTAACTTCTTAGTTGGGATTTTTGATTGCCCATAGGTAGATTTGAACCAATATACTAAATCCTCCCAAGTAGAAATAATATTAGAATGAAGGTCAAATAAATCTGATGCAACCTTCCATTCAAGGGAATTCACAAATAAGCACATACAAGTATCATTTTCATTGGCTCCTATGTTGTGAAAGGCATTAGAAATTTCCACCAAGTGTTCATTCGTAGTGATCGTGTTATTCCCCAAAAACCTAGGGAGATTATGTA
>JZKD02S1674756.1:418918-430755 GCA_000966675.3 Picea glauca
GGTGTTGTATCTGCATGTGCATTTTCCTTCATGTCCAAATACCTTCATCAATCTTGTGGTCCAAAACCCATGACTAGGGTTGACATCAATGACAACAACCAATCTTCCAACAGTGTGTATTACTTCTACCCAGTAGGTTTGACCAATATTCTTCTCATTCATCATTGACCTGGTCATTTGATGAACTATTATGTTTTTCCTTTCAACTACTCCATTTTGTTGTGGCGTTCCTAGGATAGTGTATTATCTCTTGATCCCATGTTTATCACAGAATTCCTTGAAATCACTTGACATAAATTCTCCTCCTCTATTTGATCTTACAACCTTTAATCTGTTGCCTGTTTGTTTTTCTGTTAAAGCCTTAAATATTTTAAATTTCTCAAATGCTTCAGATTTTTATTTGAGAAAAGAAACCCAAGTGAGTCTGGAGTAATCATCAATGATTAGCATGAAGTATTTTTCCTTCCATGTGCCTTCTCGTCTTGCTGGTCCACATAAATCCATATGAACTAATTAGAGTGGTTTCTCTGTTGAAGTAGAGATCTTTGATTTAAACTGTGTCTTGGTTAGCTTTCCTACTTGGCAGGGTTTACACACATAATCTTGTGGCTTTGATATTCTTAGAAGATCTTTTACTACCTCAAGATTTTTGAGCTTGTTTAAATGATCAAATTTTAGATGTCCAAGTCTCCTATGCCATAACCATCTCTCATCATGTTTTCTTATATGACACTCTTCTATATCTTCTTTCAGCACATATACATTATTTTTTGTCCTTATTCCTTTAGCCACCACTTGTCTTGAGTTTACAGACTTTATCTTGCAATCCTTGGAAGTGAACATCACTTCACATCCTCTGTCACACATTTGACTTACACTGAGCAGATTATGTTTCAACCCAACTACAAGCAGAACATCTTGGGCTTTTCCTTTTCCATTACTTAAAATCACCATCCCTTTACCCTTGATTTTACCTGGAGCATCATTTCCAAAGGTTGTGTCTCATGATTTACTTTCACTTAGAGATAGAAACTTACCTTTGTCTCTCGTCATATGTTTGGAGCATCCACTATCTATATAGCAAGGGTTCTTTTGTCTTTGAGCTGACAACACTAATCCACACTTGTTACTTTCTTTCTTCTTCCAACCCTTGACATTTTTAGCAGAGGGATTCAAATATGGTTCATAATTATTTAAGCGTCGGTCAACAACTTTATGTCCATAATTCTGACAGATGTAACATTTTGGTTCATTGAATAAGGGATCATAACAATTGTTATGCTTAACCTGTGTTCTTTTCCCATCCATCAAGTGATTTGCAGTTTGTGATGGTTTGTTACTTATTTGTCTCATTATTTGTTGTGGAAGATATCTATACCTTGAATGTCTTGATTGTTCATATCTCAATTTTAAATAACAGTTTACAGCTTTATGACCAAATTTAGAACAGAAAAAATAATATCCATAGAAAAAACCTAGGTACCTGGAAAATGGTTGTCTTCTTTGAGAAGGTAGATTTCTTCCATGCTGATGATTTCTTTGAAGAGAGAGTACATTATTTATTTGATTTATAGTTTCAGTTCTTGTACCTCTTTCATTACTCTTATAGGGTCATTGATTATTTTCTTTTGTTTCTGCAGGTTTTTTGTTGTCATAGATGGTAGATTTGACAAACTTTATGGGATCTTTGTTGCTTGGTTGATCACTACTTGATCCCTCTTCATAACCCAAACATGTTTTCATCTTTGGGTTTCTTTGCTGATTCAAAATGGTAGCCAATTATTTTGAGGCTTTGATACTTGACAGATTCTGATAATACAAGGCTTGAAACTTCTCCATTTCTTTCCTAGTTTTCACTACTTCTTCCTCTGGAGCTTCACATCTTGCCTTCTTTTCTGATAATTGTTTCTTCATAATGTCTTCGATTTTATTTGCCTCTTCTAATTCCACTTTTAGAAGGGAAAGTCTTCGTCGGGTTCTTTACTACCTTTCTTGAACTGTATCAGCAATTTTTTTTCTTTCTCGTCTTAATTCTGAGTCTGTCAAGCTCTTCTAGTGCACTGATCAGTTCTCCTTCTAGGTCAACCATAGCTTCTTCTTCATTAGCATCACTTCCTGTTATTTTATTATCATAATCATCTTTGGCCATAAGTATGAATTCATTTAGTTTATCTTCAATAGAGGAGGCATTTTCTTAATCATCTGAGGGATCATCATTATTGTTTACACAAAGACTTTTCTTCTTAAAATTATTCTCTTTAAAGAAATTTATGTGTTTGTGCTTCTCTTAATCATCATATGTCTGATCCTTTATTTTGTGAGGACATTTATTTGAAAAATGACCTATCTTACCACAGTTGAAACATTTGAAAGGCAGTTTACCTTTGTATTTTCTTGATCCCTTATTCAGTATTCTCACAAATTTTTCTTCAATTTCATCAAGCTCAGAATCCTTATTCCTGTATTCCTTTAATGATGATTCTCTAGAGGTAGTTTATCTTTAACTATTCTCATTTCATATGCAGTCAAAGTTCCTAGAAGTTGATCAAAATCCAAGGCTTTTATATCATTAAGTTCTTCTATAGCAGAGACCTTCAGGTTAAACCTATCTGGTAGAGCTCTCAAAAATTTCTGAACTAAAGAAGGTTCCTCAATTTTTTCACCAAGTGCTTTCATTGCATTTACCAGTTCTTCAACTCTCATAAGGTACTTTCCAACAGTTTCATCCTCTTTCATCTTCAACTGTTCAAACTGTACTCTTTAGGTTTGAAGCTTGGCGTCCTTTACCTTCTCATTACCTTCATAACTGCTAATGAGTTTGTCCCACATTTCTTTGGCAGTTTCTAGGTGCATAACTTTTACAAATTATGCTTCTGCAAGCCCACTCAAGATAGCATTCATAGCCTTAGCGTTGAAGCTGAATTCTAGCTTGTCATCCTTATTAGCTAGTATAAATGGCTTTACATAACCAGTGTCTACCACATCCTAGACATCTGCACCTAAAGCCATTATGTAGATTCTCATTCTAACTTTCCAGAAGGCAAAGTTTGTTCCATTGAATATAGGGGCCTTATTGGTTGAAGTTCCTTCATGGCTTGACATGTTTAAGCTATAGGATCTACCCTTAGATAAAATGGGTCGTCTCTGATACCAATTGTTGGACAACTGAGAGGGAGGGCGAATCAGTTGTTACTGTTCTTAAACAATTATATCCATTTTTTAAATTTATTATAGAACTTCTCAATGATGATCACAATAAATAAGTAGTAGAGTATTCAACATCAATCACACACATGTATAGTACAGAGACAGATATTCCTAAGGAAACCCATAAAGGGTGAAAACCTCTTCTTCTTTATATGATAATTATTTTCTATACATTATCATTCTTATGAGCACCAACTCATAATGAGGCTACCACCTTTGTTTTTCACGTTGCTACTTGTTGATAGCACCAAATCTCTGGTTTCTCTAGAACCCACTAGAAAAAAGTACCAACTCCCTCTCTGCTCCAGCACCAACTTCCAGTCACACATGCACCAACCTGTATAACAGAGAACCAATGTTCTCCCTAGCACCACCCTGCCACCCTGGTTTCTCTAGATTCTACCAGATGGTAGCTACAACTCCCTGTGTTCAAGCACCCACTTGACACTCAGAGGATAAAAATCCTCCCTAGCACCTCCCAACCACCCTGAAATATATAAAAAAAAATCTATGAATTTATTACAATGATTCAATAGTTGTCATTGGCTTTCCAGGCTTATCAATGTTCTTCTATGTTGCTCTGCTCTCCTGTATCAGTGTCTCTCTGCTTGCATCTCCTTGAGATTTATGATCTTCTTCTATATATCTGCATGTCCATCTCAACCTTCTTTTACTGTATCATTTATGCATCTCTTTTCTTTCCTTCTGCTGCATTATTTCTCCTCTAGACTCCCTTCTTCTACCCGCATAACACACTCTTAAAAATCACAGCCCCAATCTCTTCTTTGTTCTCCATTTGTATAGTCTCTTTGCACCTTGTGCATGTTGCAAGCGCTATCCCACTTCATACACTTCATTGCGTTCATCATCAATGGCCCTTCTCCTTAGATCTTTTGTCTTTACTGATTGTAAAAGTCTTCGACCCTTTTCCATCTGTCAGTCGACTCTATGATGAGTTTACACTCCACTAGCAGTTGCCTCAAGACTCTTTGTCTTCTCTGTCGATCACCTTGAAGAATATTTGAATTCTCTAGTAGAAACCATTAGTGGTCTCTAACAGTTACACTGAGGCTCTTCGGCCCCTCTAGCAGCCACCCTACAGCAACTCAAATTCTCTGGTAGATGCAATCACTTCATTCTGGCAGTTACTGAGAGAAACTTCGCACGTTCATGAGTTTTGGCACCTTATCTCTTCCTGAAGAAAATTTCACAATGGGTGCTAGATATTCTGGCTAAGCCCCTTCCTTTCAGGTGACCTCTAGCAGTGACCAAACACCTATTCATAAGGTGCTTTCGCGACTCGCGTTTCAGGGATTTGGGGATGAGGCATCTCGACTCTCCAAGGTGCGATCTATGAAATGGAGCTTAGCTACATGCTATCTCCTCCCTTAAACCTTTGATGATGTGACCAATGGTTATGACCATAGCCCTATTCAAAAAGGAATTTCACAATTTCGCATTTTGGGTTTTCTCCCATAAGTCTCCTTGACTCCTCATATTGCGAACCCCGAAATGGATCTTGGATGCTCTAGATCCTTCCTCCAGCGTGACCACAGGTGATGACCACAGCTTAACTTGAAACTACATTTTGCAATTTCTCATTTCAGGGATTCTCCTGTGATTCCCTTGACTCCTCCAACTTTCAGTACCCAAAATGGAGCCTAGCTATGATAGCTCCTTCCACTCACGTGACCACAGGCACTGACTAGGGGCCAAGTCCAAAAATCCATTTCACATTTTGTGTTTGGGGGATTCTTTGAAGAGTCATATCGACTCTCCATGTCACAAACTACAAAATGGAGCTTGGCAGCTCTAGCTCTACTCTCCATCTCTTGACGATGTGACCATGAGATATGACCACTAGCTATTCATTTGAGCGCTTCACTCTTCAAATCAACGGTCCATGATCCATGGTGATCGGATGACTATCCTCTGTCCTGGAACTTCATCTTTCGAGACTTTGGGGGAGTATTGATACTAAAACTCCCAAAACTAAACTCCCAAAGTGGTGTCATTCTTTCGTCACTCAATGACGTGTCATAAGCCGAGTGGTTGCCACGTGTCACTCAGAATTGTGATTTCCAATGGCCTAAAATTCCAAGAAAACTCGACACTTGTCCGTGTATGATTGCACCACGTGTCCTTGCTGGCGTAGACTGCCACCTGTCCTTTCTGACATGGTCTATCATGAACTACCTCCTAGATTTGACGGCCCAGATTCATCCTTGATCCAACAACTAATATTATTTTGTGAGTTTGAGAGGTTAGAACACTTCGCTCCTTTGACTTTCCAGTCAACGAAGAGATGATCTTTTGCCATGTGTCCTTCTTGGATCGACGGACCAGATTTCTCCTCGATCCGATGGATTAGATCATTTCAATTTCGAGAGTTGGAAGAATAGATCACCTCGTTCCTTTGACTTTCCAATCAGCGAAATGATGATATTTCGACATGTTTCCTCTAGATCTAATGACCCACGACTATCCTCGATGGACGACCAGGATTCCTTCACAGTTTTGGAGATTTGGATGACTCCTGGTCTTATCTGCCTTGCAGATTCACCATATCTAACGGTTGTTTTTCTTTTGTAATTAATCCAGATCTAACGACCCAGATCTTATCGTGATTTTTCATATCACGAGTTGGAAGGTTAGAGAGCTTCCTTCCTTTGAATTTTCGGTCAACGAAATGTTGAACTGTAGCCACGTGTCTTGCCCGATGATGGGCAGTCCTCCTATTTTTGGGACTTTGTAAGCTCGCTTCATGTTGAACTTTAAAGATCGTGTAGGTTCTCCTAGATCCGACAATGGTCAGTCCCCGTGCTCAAATCTAATGCTTGAGATTTGTCCTACATCTGTGTGCTCCTCCTGTTTGAATTCAGATCTGATGGCCATCAAGAATTCGGAATGGGTGATCCAACGATCATTGTCGCTTCTCCTCCAGAGCTTCTCCTTCCTGTGTGTTCTTGCCATCAATGAAAAGCGCATTGTTCCTATGAACATGCCAACAAATTATCCTATGTGGGGAATATTTGGCATCATTAATATGTCTTATACAGTAAGAATTTGTATTTGGGCATATACCATGGTGAGTGGAGAAAAACAAGGACCTTGGGCCTAAAAGGAAGCTTCGCAGTATCAAGGCCCATGAATCAGGCCTAAAACAATTAGATAGATCCTTTCTAAGGGATATTTGGCCTTCGGGTAGGATATGGGAACCATTATAATTTAGGAGAATTTTTTCACAACATATAGGAGTCAAGGCATGTTCCATGGTTGGTGGAGGAAAGTAAGGGCCTTAGGCCATAAATGTATATTTCTTGTGATAAATGGCCATGAAAAATGTCTTTGACTATGAATATGGAAAAAATTAGTATTTTTTGAACAATAAGAATGGGTCTTAGAACCTCCACCATGGCTAGGGGAGGAAAAGAATATATTTAGGTCCTATAGAAATATTCTTAGGGTCTTTACGATGGCTATGGAAAAAAAATAAGGTGATTATATATTCTAAGGAGAGAGCTTCGTGATGTAGTCATCAAAAAACTATACAGGACCTATGTAGGGGATATTTCACTTTTGTGCGGTATCTTTAGCATCATTGATATGTTTTTTTAAAGACTAAGAATGGATCTTAGGGACTATATCATGTTGGAGGGAGGAAAACAAGGAACTTGGGTCCAAAATGAATCTTTTTGAGTTTAAGGGCCATGCAGTAGGCCTTGAACAACTATGTATATCCTTTCTAAATGATCTTTAGCCTCTAAGTAGGATACGGGTGCCATTAAGAATTTTTTCACACCACATATGGGATTAAAGGAATATACCATCATTGAGGGATGAAAACAACTGCCTTAGGCCCTAAACGAAGTTTTCATGTGTTTAATGGCCATGAACAAGGCCTCCAACTAGGAATATGGGAACCATTAGTATGTTTTTAACAATAATAATGGGTCATAAGAACTCTTGATCGAACGGTTGTTGATTTTCTTTGCAATATTACTTTTATATGATTACCTCCATGACACGATTGTGGAGTCTCATTCTAGATACGATTACCTCCAGAATACGATTGTTGAGTCTCATTTTGAATACAATTACCTCTAGGATTGGACCACCCTCTCTGCCAATTAAATGAAGTTCATCTGCAATGAAAAGGCTAACTTGCTAAACTAGTTTGCGTTGCTTCCATCTCCCAATATCGATATCTCTCTTTGGAAAGGCTGACTTGCTTCCCAATCCCGATATCTCTCTTTGGAAAGAGATTCTATAGGAGCCATATTACAGGCACATTGAAATACGTTTTATGTTCCTTGAATATTCAATCATAGTAAAGAAAATTGATCAACACAAATGGTCTTCCTACAAACAATAGGTGTTTCCACTAAAACATTATCATCTGAGGTATAGAGGACTATAAATACTTGAGTTTGAATAGGATTGAAGTTTCTAAACTATTGATATAGTGCTTCATATGAATTATTTCTTAACGTAGACACAAACATGTAGTTACTTATTCCTGAAGCATGCCTCCCAACATAAACATTGTCATCAATTTCTTTACATCTGATCAAGCTCTGAATTGAGACAAGAACTTGCAGAAGAGTTGACTATGAATTGATGCATAAAAGCTATGAATGGTTCCCATATCCCACCCAGAGGCCAAAGATCCCTTAGATATGGTATGTGTGGTGCTTCAAGGCTTTGTTCATAACCATTGAGATCAAGAATATTTGTACAGGTCCTAGGTCACTTGTTTTCCTACCTCATCCATGGTATATCTCTTGATACAAAATCTTATTTTCCATAATATATTAGTGGTGCACACATTCCCAATAGAATGACTTGTTCTTCGCCATTAGGCATGAGAAATATTTTCTTAGAGCATAAGGCCCTTATTTTCCTCCCCCAACCATGGTATGGGCCTTGAATTTCATTTGTGGTGCAAAAATACTCCTAATGGCTTCCATATCTCCCCAAGAGTCCAATAATCCCTAAAAATGGAACTGCATGGTTGTTCAAGGCCTATTTCATTGACTTTGATCTCAATAATATTTATTTTATGCCAAAGTTCCTTTTTTTCCTCCCCTAGACATGGCATAATCCCACGATCCTTTCTTATTATGAAAAATGTACTATTGGCATGAAATATCCCACACGGAGGTGAAATATCCCCTACAAGTGTCTTGTGTGGTTGTACAAATACTACATCACAAATCTCAATGAGAATATTGAAATTGGGCCTAAGTATCTTATGCTCTTTCCCTAACCATGGGTAAGATCCAAAGTTCCATTCGTGATGTCCAAAACTTGTGAATAGTGCTTGTATCCCACCTAAAGTCCATAGATCCATTAAATAGGTTTCCACTAACACTCTTATAAACCAAACCCTTATGTAATTGTTAACATATAAAACCTAACATTTATAACCCTCTTAATCTTATAAAACCTAATATAACCTCCCTATCCCCTACCATCTATAATCTCAATAACCCTTATCCCATTAACAACTAATAGAACCCTTGGTATCTATAAATACATCTAATATCTAATCCTTACACCTTCTATTGCATCTAACTAAAATAACACTATATTCCTATACCCTTTGATCCATAACCCTATAACCCATATCATAACTAACCCATATGACTCCCAACACAAATAACCACTTCCACAGTACATTATAACCCATAATATAAGACATAACCACTACAACTCCTAATCGCTAAAAACCATAACACCTATAAAAGTTAATCCATAAAAATTATAACCCTCAACCCACACCCCCAAACACTTATCATTCCTAATATAACCTTGAACTCTTTGTTACGAGTAAAATCTCTCTATGGCTAGGGTGAACCACAACAGACAGGTATGACTACAGAAATCAACTCGTTCCCATAAACATGCTATGTAAACTAATGTGTAAGCGAGATAAGAAAGGGACCTACCTCGTCCAGATGTTTGAAGATGTCCACCATTGAGCACTTTGACCCAAATCTTTATACCTACAACAAGTTCTCAACAAACAAGCGAAGCAAGCATATAGTGATAATATAAAAGGTTAGAACATTAGATAGCATAATCCATTAATATACAAAACAAACATGCCCATGGATAATAACTCATATATTTTCAAGATATCAATTGGACGGGAATAGATTATTTCTATTAATAAATGATCAGCAGAAGTGAAAATATTACAGACTTCTGTGTCAACACAGTTCAGAACCAAGAAACTAAGTTCCTTCCAACTGGGTCTCCACCACTTCAATCCTCCACCAAAGGCAAGCTCATATGGGAGACAAGGAGGTTCTCCATCAATAAGGGAAGAGATTGGGAGTTGAACATTGTGTTCAGACTTAAAGAACAAAGGGATGCAGACTCAATATGAAGTAATAATTTCTTTAGAGTAACTTTTCTCTCAAAGTTGAATTCTTTTTCCTTTTCCATAGCTCGTAATTGGATTCTTTGTAGCCTTAAAAATGAAAATGGAGGGCCAAGTCTGAACGTTTCCATTATATGGAATACCAAGGATTAGAGATCTCCTGTCGTGACATGGAAACCTGACATTTAATTTTGATTTTCTGTCACAAATCTCGATGTACGCGGGTTGTAGTGGAGCAACCTGCATATATGCCTGTTGTATAGGGTGCAAGATGTGTATAAGTGGAAAAACTTTATATTTTTGTCTATGGATTTATCAATCAAGGAAAACAACTCTGCATAGGGAAATGGAATAAGGCCCTCTCTGCAAGATTGCATAGGGTGAAGTAAATCTTTCTCTAAACTCTTATATCCTAATCCTTAAACCCTACGACTCATAACCCATATAACCCTTATTATTAATAAACCTTAAAATCTATAACCCTCAAACTTTATAAACTCTACACCTAATATATAGTATGCGTAACTAGTATAACCCCTTACCCCAACACTTGTAAACCCTAACAAATATAACCCCACAACCCCATAATGAGTGTAACATTCACCCCAACAACCTATCACCCTTAACCTTCATAATGTGAAACATGGAAAAAGGAATAATGTCTAATCATATGCCATTAAATCTAAAGAAACCTAAGATACAACATACTTAAATGCCTCAAATATTGAAATGATACTCACCATAATACTTGACTTGTACCTCATGGACAAATTCCCAATGTCTATCGAAAGCCAAATGGTGTGGTGGATGCCATCTGAAATCCTGACCTCTGTGGTGGTGATAAGGGTATCCATAATAATCTCTCTAGGCCTTCAGCCCCTTCTTCCCATAGAATGAGGGACAACCCCTTCTTGGGTCAATACATCCTAAAATCCCAAGAGACAAGGATATGGGGGGGTTAAGAGATGGAAAGTGGTAAGTATGGCTTGGAATGGTACAATGGATCTTCAAGGGAGTTCTTAATGGCATATGTATCCCATTTGGTGGCTAAATATTTCATCTGGGGACATATGTAATGGTTCAAGACCTCCATTTGTACTATAAGCCCTAGAATCTTGATTTAGGTCATATGGCCCTTCCTTTCCCTACTTAACCATGGTTAAGACCCCAATATCCTTCCCTAGTATGTAAAGACTCCTATATATTCCCATATCTGATTCTAAGACCAAATATCCTTTTTAGAGGACCTATGTTGTTCTTTGAGGCCATGTTCACGGACCAAATACTTAAAATATTTATATACAACTTGAGGCCCATTATTTCCTCTTCTTACTATGGTCAAGTCTCAGATACCCATCCTTGGTGCACAAAATCTCCTAGCAACACTCATATGAAGCCAAGTATCCCCTCTAAAGGTCCTTTTTAGTAGCTCAAGGAATTGTTTCATGGATCATGAACCTTAAAAACTTCATTTAGGTCCTAAGACCCTTTAGTTTCTCTCATGACCATAGTTAAGGTCTGGAGACCCATCCATTGTGTCTAAATATTTCTAATGGTTCCCATACCTCATTTAGAGGCCAAACATTATGATTCCTATAAGACTAATTTGGATCATGTGGCCCTTAATTACTAGGAATCAAGACTATTAGTGATGTAGTCATCAATGGCTAGATGATGTTGATGCTCTAGTTGTCTTGGTGATTTATTTCCTTTCATACTAGTAGCGAATTAGTTGTGGATTCCCTATGATCATTGGATGGTTGATGATGCATCATGCATGTTTATGTATGACTCCCTTGATGGAAAAACCTAGTAATTTTTGGCTAAGATAATATTTATTGGCATATTTGTTTACTTGGAATTCTCCCCTTGTTGACCCTTGGTTATGGAAGCAAGAGAAGATCAAGGAAGAAAAGGAAAAATGTGAACTCTACAGAAGACATACTGACTGTTACTGGGTCGAAGTGAGTAAAAGAGAAGAAAATATAGAACAAAGTAAAAGGAAGCAAGACGTTGGAAGAGGAGCTCAAGGATGATAGATCGACAAGGAAGATGGATCATGGAAAACTTAGCAAGCAGAAAAAGCCACTATTGGATGCTTTCGATGTTGGAAGATTGATTGTTGTTATTGATGTCAACCCTAGTCATGGGTTTTGGACCGCAAGATTGATAAAGGTATTTGGACATGAAGGAAAATTCACATGCATATACAACACCCATGAATGGATAGTATACATCATTT
>JZKD02S1674756.1:434614-501594 GCA_000966675.3 Picea glauca
TATTGTGCATGGTGTATTGTGGTGTATTGGTGTAACTCTTATACTATTGTTCATTTCTCATTGGATATAATTGAATGGTTTAAGTATAAGTTGAAAAAAGTTTTTAAATTGTACTAGATACTGATTCACCCCCCTCTCAGTATCAACATTCGAGCACCTCGTGAGAAAGAAGGAAAGACGGGCTAGCGAAGCCTTGAAAATGCGGGTCAAGTTGACCTAGGGTTTTAGACACCTAGGGTTTTGGTATCTAGGGTTTTGACACCTAGGTTTCAACCTAAGGTTGTCGGTGAGTGATTGTAATGTATAAATAGAGGTCTAAAGGACCTGGGATGGGTTGTTGTTATTTTTTTTGGTACTAAGTTGATTGAGGATTCATTTTTATTGTGTGATCGAGTGAGTACTATTGTGTGAGAGAGAAGTGTTGAGTGTAGAGCCTTCTGGTATTG
Source organism: Picea glauca (assembly GCA_000966675.3). Lineage (NCBI taxonomy): Eukaryota > Viridiplantae > Streptophyta > Pinopsida > Pinales > Pinaceae > Picea > Picea glauca. Next base: position 435,061 of record JZKD02S1674756.1, read on the forward strand.
TAAGATCTTCAATTGGGTGTGAATATCGGTCCTGTAGTTGGGTGCACAGGAAATAGAGAGGCAGAGAGGAGAAGAAATAATATGTGTTAGATGAGAGCACAGACAAGAACTATATGCTTCATCGTAATATATTATAAATCACAGTTCTGTGGACGTAGCCCTAGAGAGAGGGTGAACCACGTATATCTTTTGTTGTGTGTGTTATTAATGCTCTATTCTTTGACATTTGGTATATTGTTATTGCATTACTGTGTTAGATATGATAGATGTTTCTGTGGAGTAGATCTAAAATGGTAAATGATATATAAATGTTGTATTGTTCTTGTATTAAATCCACTTGATATCCCCCTTTGGTTGTAGACATCTCTGTCCTGCAACCCCCCCATAGCTACTTTGGGTGAGACACATCTGCTTCATAGGTTTTTCTGAAAGAGCTAGTAGTTAGGGCTTGTTGGTGCACTCTTGGAGATGAACCCTGGGTCTGCCCCTGTGCCAACAAATGGTTCCGTTGACAGGATAGAGATTCAGAAGTGGATAGAAGACAAAGAAAAGGACTTCATTGAATCCCAGAACAAGAACCCTAATATTAGTACAGAGTAATCCACCAGGATCTATATGAGTGTCTAGCTAGGTTAGCAGATACCCAATTTGAGATTAGATCTAGGCCACCTGTGGTTTGGACGTTGGCATTGATCAAGAAGGTCAAGAGATTTGATAATGCCATGTCAAGAGCAGTAGATCACTAGTTTGATAGTACCATTGGAGGGTATATCATCGATTTTGATGTTGACAGATTAGAGTCATATAGCCAAGCCGAGAGATATTTCTTTAAGTGACCAGAGGAAAAAATTTATATTTTCTAAAGTTGAGGATCAAGATGTTATTGCATGAGAAGATCATCTTGAAGATATAGTAGTTAGATGAATTTTAAAAGGCTAATGTTCAATAATTCAGACAGTGACAGTGACACAAAGGCTAGACATATGCACAGTGGGAGAGTGTTCAGAGAATTTCATCTTGCGAACATGTTTAAGAAGAACTACAGGGATGAGGGTTTCTACAGTGGAGAAGAGGTAGATATGATAGACGAGGAGCATTCAGAATCTGCTAGGACAGAGGAACCTCGCTGAGAAGAACCAGAAGCTTTAGGAACTGCGCTAGCTATCGAAGTAAGTACTATTAATCCTATTTCTGTTTGATCAACAATAAGCAATCAAAGTAATCAGAGTCACCAGAGTGCTCAGAGCAATGTCACTAGTAGTCTGCCACATACTCAGTCCAGAAATCTAGGAAGATCTATGACAGACGAGATGAGGTTACCCAACTTTAGAGGATATGGAACTGAAGACCCTGAACAACATTGGTTTCTTTGCAAAGCTATGTGGAGTATTAAAAGTATCACCAACAAAGCTATCAAATGAGTTCAGTTCAACACTACCCTAAGAGATCACGCACTGAGATGGTATATGAAATTTGTCCAAGGAGCTACACCTAAAACACTAAATGATATTAAGACTTCGCTAATTGATGAATTCAATAAACCTAAGTTAGAATCGCAGTGCATTACAGAACTGAAAGAAATCAAGCAGAGAATAGTTGAACCGGTATGGGAGTTTGATCAAAGATTCAAGAGCTTGATAGGCCATCTGAGTTTTCAAATCCCAGATGAGCAGAACAAGGAATGATTCATTGATGCCATCTTACCACACATCAAAGTTCCTCTGATGCAACAAAACATTGCTTCATTGGTTGAGGCGTTGGACATCACCATGAAGCTAGAATCATCCCCTATGGATGAATCCAGCTCAGGTATGAGTCAAATCTTAAGTCAACTAACTAGTTTGTCTCTACAAGTCGAAGATATGAAGAAAGATAAGGGAGAATACATATGGTGTGTCAGATGTAGATCAGAAGGCCATGACAAGGAACATTGTCCCCTATTTCATGAATTCTTGGCCTCTAGAGCTCCAAGCCCCTTGAAACAAGTTACCCTACCCTGGTGCGAGGTATGCAGAAATAGACATCACTTTGGTGAGTCTACTACATGAAAAAATATGTTCAGACACCCACAAATTAGTATTTCATGTTTTGTAAGTCCATGGGACATGATGATAGGGATTGTAGGGCTTATGATCTCATGCATGAAAGGTCAAGGGATATATACAAGATTCAAGGTGAAGTACAACAAGAAGGAAACCCTACACAATATAACTCCCCTAGGAGAGAAAACTTCAACCCTCGTGGTGGATTCTAAGGAAGAGGAAGAGGAGGAGGTATGGGTCAAGGTCGAGGAAAAATAATCTGTTATAACTGCACATAGCCAAGACACTTGGAAAGGGTCTTTCAGAACCCTTGTACCACTTGCAGCTATTGCAACTCTTTCAAGCATGTTATCGAGGAATGTCCAACATTGTTGGATAAACTTCAAGAGAAATGGGGACCTCAGCAGAACCTGCAGATACAATTGATTGAAGAAGAACCTTTCGAAGCAGACCCTAGAGTCATTATTATCACTAGAGGAGGCTTTGTTATAGGAGAGGATAGAATGACCCAAGGAAAGACTAGAGAAGAATCAAGAGTCAGGAAAGCTGTAGAGAAGACACAAACTTTTGATGCAAAGAAAGAAAAAAAATGTTCAAGGAGGCAATAAGAGAATTCAGGGGAGACCAAGGCTCTTCATAGAAGACATGAACAGAAGTAAGAGAATGTGCAATGCCTCTGGCATTCGATCAGGCTGCTTCACCTGGAGATGGAAAAGAGGCAAGTAAACTTGTCAGTTTCTTGTATACGTTTATAGCGCTGATTAAAGATGAGAAAGCTATACAAGAACTGCAAAATTTGGTCAGACAATATGAAATAGGAAGGGTAGATCCTTTACTGAATAAAATAGTACATCAACTATCCAAGAAGAGAAGGAAAAATAAGGAACTACACCTGGATGCTCATATTGGAGAGTATGATATATACTAGGTGGTCCTCAACTTAGGGCCGGAGGTCAATGTCATGACAAAGCAAACTTGGGCACTGATGGGAAAACCTAAGATGATTTATTCCCCTATCAGGATTAGGATGGCTAATCAGTAGGCAGTAATCCCCTTCGAAAGATTGGAACATGTCCCTGTGGACATCGATGGAGTGAGGACGTTTGCAGACTTTGAGGTGATTGAGATAGTTGATGATAGTTGTCCTTACCCTGTGTTGTTAGGAATTGATTGGGCTTTCAATAATTCAATTGTGGTTGATTTAAAGAAAAGACGAATGGTGTTTGAAGGAGATGGCCTTAGGGTCATCGCACCATTAGATCCCGATGAAGGTCAACGATACACTGAGCCCATCAGAGAAGAAGACCACGAATATGAACTGGAAAACATATACAAATTAACAGCCAGACAACGAAATTACATTAATCCTATGATGGATGGAAATTTGAGCTGGTGAAGTGACATTGCATGTTCATCAGATTCAGAAGAAGCATTGGAGAACTGGAAGAACAAAATGTATGAATTATATACAAGGATATGTGTTAGATTAACCATAGAAGTACGCTGGATCGACACAACAGTAAGTAACTTACCCACCTTTGATGGTCTGAATCCTTTAGAAACCTTCTTGTCAGACTTTGAAGAAAGTGTACCAATGCAACAATGCTTGTTGGAAATGGATGAGGCCTTGAAATCCACACCAGCAAGATGGTGGGGGACACACAAAAACAACATTATAGAATGGGTACAATGTCGTACTCTAATGACAACACGGTTCTCAGCACAAGTAGATGATTGTGAAGTTAGGTACACAGGTCGAAGCTGCCCGAAATACCATGTGAGAAGTTGCGAGGAAGCCTGGAGAAATATTCCTCAAGAGTAGTGGGTGCACAAATTCATAAACATGTTGGAAACTATCCCTATCAACTGGTACCTTCAAGTAGAACTGTGCCTCATCACTATAGATTGGGAAGGTATGACTCATAACTTTGTCACTACCTTTTTGTTTGAAATCCAATATCCTACAGTAGATCAAACATTACATATTGTAAGATAGAAAGTATTCAAGGAGGCACCTAGCCTCCCTTTGGAGCAAGAAGAGAATGAATGGAATGCGCCTCTCCAAAAACTGCAAGGCTGTTACAACATCAATGCTGATGAAGACGATGATCCTAGGAAGGTGAACATCGCAGAAATAGAAGGCCAGATGTGAAAGGACTAGGAGTTGAACTACCATTTATTAGACAGTCGATCAAGATCAAGAAAGTCAATATTGGAACAGAGCAAACACTGAAGCTTGCAAATGTTGGAGATTATTGGGATGTTGCCACTATTGACAAGATCATTGAGTTACTGCATGAATATCAGGACTTGTTTCCAACAAAGTTCACTGATATGAGGGGCATTAAAGGTCCTTTGGGAGAGATGAGGATACCTTTGAAACCAAATGCAAGACCAGTCAAGTAGAGACCCTAAAGATTTAACCCTAAATATAAGGAGAAAGTGAAGATTGATCTCGACAGAATGCTAGAAGCATGGATTATAGAACCTGTCGAAGAATCAGAATGGATTAGCCCTATGGTGGTACAAGACAAGAATACAGGAAAGATCAGGATCTGCATAAATCTCAGGAAGCTGAATGATGCATGTTTGCATGACCCCTTCCCTACACCATTCATTGACGAAGTGTTATATAATGTAGGAGGTCAAGAAGTATATTCTTTTACAGATGGATTTTCAGAATATCATCAGATTTGGATTGCCAAGGAATATCACCATAAGACACCTTTGCCACAGAATGGGGATCCTACCAATATACAATAATTATGTTTGGATTGAAGAATGCCCCAACCATCTTTTCCAGGGTGGTAGTCGAAGAATTCAAGGAGTTCCTACATAAGTTTCTAGAAGCATACTTTGATGATTGGACTATTTTTAGTTTATTGAAAAATCATATCGAATGTTTAAGGCTAATTTTGGACAAGTGAAGGAAATGTCAGATTGCCTTAAACCTGAAGAAGTGCATTTCATTTTCACCATTTGGAGTGTTGTTAGGTCATATTGTATGCAAGCAAGGATTGTTGGTAGATCTATCTAAAATTGTGTTCTACCCCCTCCTACTTCAGTCAAATAACTATGCATTGTGCTGGGACACACAGGATATTATAAGAAGTTCATTAAAGGCTATGCCTAGATTACAACACCCATGGAGAAAATTTTGAAGAAAGACTGTCAATTTCACTAAACAGAAGAATGCCAACAGATCTTCGACACACTGAAATAGAAAATGGTTACTGAGCCTATTCTGGTTTTCCCAGATAGGAGTAAGGAGTTTCACGTGCATGTTGATGCATCTTATATTGCATTAGGATTTGTGTTAGCACAACCAGGAATAGGAGACATCAACCACCCGTTAGCCTTTGCTAGCAGGAAGATATCAACAGCTGAGATCAATTATGCCACCACTGAAAGAGAAGGGTTAGCCATGGTCTATGAGTTGTAGAAGTTCCGTCACTACTTGTTGGGAGGACACTTTAAAATGTTTACTAATCACTCCATGCTAAAATACCTAGTCAACAAGCTAGTGTTGGGGGGAAGAATATGAATATGGATTATGCTATTTCAGGAATATGATTTTGAGATCATAGTCAAGCCAAGGAGAATGAAAAAAGGTCTTGACCACTTGTCGAGTTTGGAACATGGAGAAGAGACTACTAGTTTGGAGGATACACTATCGAATGCACTGCTGCTAGCCATTAGAAATATTGATAACCACTTCGTAGAGATAGTCCAGTTCCTGTCAACGGGAATGGCACCGAGTGAATATACAATCACCCAGAAGAAACAACTAGTAGTGCACGCTACAGACTTTTCACTTATAGCGGGAAAACTATACAAGATGGGACCTGATGAGATATTGAGGAGGTGTGTTATGGAGGTAGAAAGACCATTGATCCTTTCCAAATATCATGAAGGCATTGCAAGAGGACACTACGCAAGGAAATCCACTATGAAGAAGGTTATTTGAGCTGGCCTTTGGTGGCCTACCTTACACAAAGATGAAAAGGACTATTACAAAGCCTGAGATGTATGCCAAAGAGTTGGGAAACCATCCAGAAGAGATGAAATGTCATTAGCACCACATCGGACCCTACAAGCATTTGAGAAATGGGCCATTGACTTCATGGAACCTATTAACCCACCAGGGAAGTGCACAGGAGCAAGGTACATAATTACTGTGACATAGTACTTGACCATATGGGTCGAAGCAAGAGAAGTTAAGGATTGTAGTGCCACTACAGTTGCGTGCTTCATATTTGATGACATCATAACCAGGTTTGGATGCCCAAAGATCCTTATGAGTGATCAAGGCACACATTTCATTAATAAAACAATTGAAGCCTTGACTGAGGAATTTACAGTCCACCATCAGAAGAGCACGCCTTACCATCCACAAGAAACTGGGACAGTTGAAGAATTCAACAAGATCTTGGTGACAACGCTAATGAATATTTGCAGTGTCAATAGAGATGACTGGGATTTAAGAGTACTAGCAATATTATGGGCCTATAGAACCACTTGCAAGAAGATAATAATGAAGAAACCCTTTAAATTGGTGTATGGTCGCAAAGTTGTTGTCCCAATGGAATATTTGGTACAAAGATTAAGAATTGCTTCCTTTACATATATGGACGACACTGGAACTTTTTGAGAGAGGCTTGCACAGTTGGTCGAACTGGAGGAAGACAGATTTATTGTAGGATTTCATCAACAGGTCCAAAAAGAAAGAGAGAAGTCCTACCACGAGTGACATATCAAGAAGAAGGTATTTAAGCAAGGTGATCTGGTACTAGTATATGACATTAAGTTCATGAAGCATCCTGGGAAGTTGAGAACGCATTGGCTTGGGCCATACCAGGTTGCTTATGTTACAGAAGGAGGAGTTCTGCAGTTGAAGGCTTTGAATGGAGAATGGAAGGAAGGTTTGGTGAATGGGATCCAACTGAAGTTGTATTATGACAACCAGCTTCCTTGCAACTCTCAGTAAAAATAGGTGGAAAAGGGTCTAGGTACTAGGTGCAGTTGAAACTGGGTACCAGACATAGAAAATATAGTCTGCACAAGGGAGGAAGGGAGGAATAGAGTTGGAAGCACAGGCTTCCCTGTGCAGTCTAAAGGTGAAGCAAAGCAGAGGGATCAGATCTGAATTGCCTCAGGATGAGTCATAGGTGAGTGTTGGGGGGTTGTTGGCCCTTGGTTATGGAAGCAAGCGAAGATCAAGGAAGAAAATGAAAAATGTGAACTGCGCAGAAGACACAATGACTGTTACTGGGTCGAAGTGAGTAAAAGAGAAAAAAAGTCAGAATGAAGTAAAAGGAAGCAATACGTTGGATGAGGAGATCAAGGATGACATATCAACAAGTAATATGGATCATGGACAACTCAACAAGAGGAAAAATCCACTATTGGATGCTTTGGAGCGCCGCGCAAGAAGGAAGGAAAGACAGGTTCGCGAAGCCATGAAAACGTGGGTCAAGTTGACCTAGGGCTTTAGACACCTAGGGTTTCGGTATCTAGGGATTTGATACCTAGGTTTTGACCTAAGGCTATCGGTGAGTGATTGTAATGTATAAATAGAGGTCTAAAGGACCTGGGATGGGTTTTTGTTATTGTTGTTGGTACTAAGTTGATTGAGGATTCATTGTTATTGTACAATCAAGTGAGTATTATTGTGTGAGAGAGAAGTGTTGAGTGTAGAGCCTTCTGGTATTGTAAGATCTTCAGTTGGGTGTGAAGATCGGTCCTACAGCTAGGTGCATAGGAAGGGGAGAGGCAGAGAGGAGTAGAGAAGATCTACTAGATGAGAGCACAGAAAAGAATAGTATGCTTCATCTTAATATATTGTAAATCACAGATCTGTGGATGTATCCCTAGAGAGAGGGTGAACCACATATATATTTTGTTCTTTGTGTGATTGATGTTATGTTCTTTGTCATTTGGTATACTGTTATTGCATTACTGTGTTATATCTGATATATGGTTATGTGGAGTAGATCTAAACTGGTAAATGATATATAAATGATGTATTGTTCTTGTATTGGATCCACTTGATACCCCCCTTTGGTTGTAGACATCTATGTCCTGCAACCCCCCCATAGCTACTTCGGGTGAGACTGCATCTGCTTCGTAGGTGTTGTTGAAAGGGCCAGTAGTTAAGGCTTATTGGTGCACTCTTGGAGATGAACCCTGGGTCTACCCCTATGCCAAAACCCCTTGATATTACTTGATTTCACATTCATTTAGGTTGATATGGTCTAGCATGGTGTGATGTTCATGAGGTGAATCCCCTTTCTCATGTTGAGGATTCAGACACATATTTATATGGTTTTTTATGACATATATTACACCCTCATGTCAAGCATTTCCCTCTTCTACATATTTTTATGCCCTATTAATTTGTGGAGGAGCCTACCATGGAGCTATGCCCTAGACTAATTTTGGGATGATTTCACACTTTTTTAGGTTTTATTTGGATATTACTCATCATCTTGTGTGGAGCGCTCACCCTCCTTGCATACATATTGTTAAGGGATGGTCTTATTTATTGATTGAGGAGGGGCCACCCCTTTCTTTATGGATTCAATTGATCATTGAAGGAATTTCACATGTGACGTTATTCATATATTTGATGCCTTATTTCATGGATCCACTTGTCTTAATATATATAATAAAAAAATAAAACAAAAAAATAAAGAAAAAAAATATATATAATATATATAATATATAAAATAATAAAACAAAAACATAAAAAAAACAAAATAACTATAAAAAAATAAAAATAAACCTAAATCTAATATATTTGCACTCTCGTGCTCCCAACAATATAACACTAAAACAAAATTTGATCCTATTCATGCACTCGTGCGCACCCATTCCAGCGAATACCCTACTCGAATACAGTTCAAATACAATGATTGAATGCATTGCACGGAGAAGGAAGACACTCCAGAGAAGGAATATGGATCAGTAGGGAATACAATGATCAAATACACACCAAAGAAGGAAGCTAGAGACAAAGCTAGGGCACGCAGGACATGCCAGGAGAAGGAATTAAGCTAGAGACAAAGAGCTAGGGCATGCAGGACCAATCGGGAGATAGATATTGAGACCGATAGGGTTTGGAAGGAGGCATAGCTCGCGGAGGGAACCAAGAGAGAGATATTTAGGCCAAAAATGGTGAGTTGTTGAATTTCCTCAGGATTGCATTATAGACTTGTTATAAAGTAGGAACCCTAAGGGAATGTCTTATTATTTACTAATCAGCTCTCAACCTATATCGATTGTGGATATTATATTTAGTACTATATTTTGATTCATATGTTGTATTTAGCACATAGAATAAATTTAAATGGGAAACCATAACAACACATGACAAGTATGAAAGTTTAGGAAATTTGTTTCTTTAAAGAAATACTGATCAATTTTACATTCAACTTTTCCATACTTTAGCGAGGTGACAACCCAAGAGATTAAAATATAGCTAAGATCCCCACCACCATTAATAGAATGTATAAAACTTGGATTTCTACATAGATCGATGAAAATGACCCACCCATACAACAAATAGAAAACCCATCAACCCCCTCCCTTGTAGGGCCAGAAGTAAATTCTGTTAAACCACCAAAACCCACAAACCCACTCAAAATACTGACCACTACCACCTTTAGTTTAAACAAAATAGTTAGACCTGCACCAATGTACTTCACTTTTGCTGTTTGACATCCACACAGGTGGTACAAGCCAAAATCCAATGGAAGACAACAGTGAGAAGAGCATAGAAATCTTCCATAGATCTAGCCCTCAATTTACTCCAGAGAGACATTATTCTCTTGGGCCTCAAATTCTTCATCTTTCTTTTGGATCTCTCATAAGACTTCTTTGTTTTCTCTACCTTGGTCTCCTTAGAAAAGGTGAACTCCTTGGATACATCTTCCTGCAAGCATATATGCTCTCTTTATATGCTCTTATGGGCTTCTTATTCACTGGCTCACCTATCCTAGCACTTTACATTGTTGACATCGTTATGTTGGCATGGCCACATCAATATGCCACATGAAATTTGACCCTTGATCATCATGGTGTTGAAGTGGAGAACATTGGTTTCCAATATGGTATCTACTCACATTGTAAGGTGTTCAAAGGATGTCTTATAGAGCCTAAAATTAAGTCCTTGAATTTACTTTCACTCTATGGACCTATAATATTATAGAACCTAATCTAATATAGCAATAATTCTATGATATGAGTTATGCAACATAAGGAAAATAAGTGTTGAAAACTACCTATCATAAGTATTTTCATTAGTATCCTTAAAGGGATACCGTGTGAATAGGTTAGATGATAATATTGTTGGTTGGTGCATTGGAGAATGGTTACATGGATATGTGTAAGACTTAGAAAATGTCAGGTGACCGTGTAGTCACATTAATGTGCCTACTTAGTATTTCTTCACATTATATAATATAAACTGAGTATTTGTTGAAGAGAGTTAGTCCTTCAAGAATTTATCTCATGTATTTGATCTTGAGATCAATGACTTAAATGGTGGATATTCACTCCTAATATATGTTGTAAAAATTGTCAAAAACCTTGAAATTGGTTACCAAAACTGCCAAAAACCTTGAGATTTGTTACCAAAAATTTGTAGCATGTAGTTCTAGGAGTCTTCCTTGAGATTGATCTTACAATAGATGTTCAAAAATTTATATTGCGTCTTAAATTAGTGAAGAGATGTTTTGGATGAGAGTCATAATTTTCAAGGCGTGAGATGGGATGGGTAATGGATAGTCTATGAGTAGGGAGCATAGATGGGTTGAATAAGGTAGATTTCTTGCATACTAAGGTCACCATGTTTACACCTCTTATGTCTTGGAAAGGTTAAGAATTTCTAGAGAAAATAAAAATTCGAAATCCTTATGTGAAATTCCTCTTACGAAACGAGGATTGTATTTTTTTTTTATTACATTGTTGTCTTTTACCTTGAACCATCTCGACGTCATATCAAATTTATGTTCTTTACTCTCAAAATTATACAAATATATTAGTATTTAGATTGGTATTGTCACTAGGTAGGCACACAAGGGTTGGATATGCTTCTTTCCTTCAAGTCTTGAGTTCTTTTGTGTTTGCAATGCTTTGTTATCAAAATCCAATTGAATAAAACACACACCAATTTTGTTTGGGAAAAAATCCCTCATGAATGAACAATCCCTTCTCTAATTCCTTCATTCACCTCTCTTTTTTTTAAAAAGCACATTTAGTTGGATACAAACATGAAGTAAAAGGATAAATGGAGTGATAGAGTGTTAATCTCTTATTGTACAAAAATGGTTGTAGCTTGGAAGTGCTACACTCATAGAGGTATGTTCTAGTTGTCTCCACAATCTTATGAAACCCAACAATACAATTGTCATCAACATCCCAACAACAAAATATACAAGGCTCTAGTATCAAGAATTAGTGAGCTGCTCCAAGATAATAAATTTTATTCCAACAACAAACACAATATGTCACTCCAAGAGATAAATATATCTATATAGACTAGAACACTCAAGCTCTACTCAACCTTTATGCTCCCAGCATTGAAACACATATGTCTCTATCCCAATTCAAAGCAACAATAATTATCATAACGATGTAATATTTCTTTGTAGTGTTTGGATAACCAAGAACTTAGCTCAATAAACCAATACCCATTATTATCATTGACATGTACATCGGCTTCAAATTAGTTTTCACCAACCATTAGAATATAATTCACAATACCTTCACAAGTTTATTGTTCTTTTAATTAAACTCCAATCCAACTTATATTCCATTAATTTAACATACATGAGATGTCACACAATGACATAATGTTTACTCTAGAAACCCAAATGGGAAAAACAAATTTAAATGGTTACTCAATTCTCATTTTGAGAATCTTTGGTTACAATGTAACTCATGGATCTTTGTGCATACTTTCCTCTTTGGCCAAAATACCCTTTGAGAGTCGTGTCACAAGGACAAATAGGAGATCTTGGGGTAATGGGAAGGCAAAGAGATAGACCTTTTACTTCCCATTGCTCTCTCTCTCTTTTGCTCATATTTTCATTTTTCTATTTTATTTTCTTTTACTTTTATTTCTTTGTCTCATTTAATTTATAAAATTTTCATTGTCCTTTATTATATAAACTTCATCAATTTTTAAATTACACTTGTAGGTATTGATTCTTACAATCATTCCCATGTTCATATCCATTTCAAATCAGCCCTCCCCATTGAGAGGCTTTTTGGACTCCAAAATATTAGAGAACCAATCTAGAACAATGTGCCATCTTTCTATTTCTCTTGAACATGGATCTAACTATGAATGTTGGATTTCGTTACTTGCTCGAGTTCTTGCTATGGATTTATCTCTAGTTCCTAGCTTTCTTTTTCCTTCATTAAAAAAGTATCCTCAATGACTCTAAGCTGTAAGAAATATTAAGATCCAACTCTTCACTCAGAATTCATTCCCATCTTTATAGTGCAAGTCTCTTGCATTTTCAGACTTGGATACAATCTATCTTGGAAGTTAACGAATCCAAGTAGAATTTTGGTTTTATTGTTCAGTGTGACTCCAACAAGCTATGCTATCATGTAGCAATTCCACAAGAGGATGTGTGAATGACCTCCTTCTACTAGGACCAATTGGTTCCTAGCATGGAAACAATTTTCTTATGTTTCACATGCTTACCAACACTCTATCCATGCAACAACTTCACTTGGAGTACCTCCTTAGTGTGCAATCATAGCACCTTGTTTCACCCAAAATAGTTGACAAATCCTACACATGTGTAATTGTAGGTGACATTCATAAATAGGCTATAGTGTTGAGGATGAGGTTGTTATCACCTTAAAATTGATCACTTGCACCATTTTTAGTAGTTACACATGAATACATCACAATTGGCATGCATAACCCTCATTTGAATCCCCTATCCATCATCACATGACCTCAAACTTGTTGGAATCGACCTAGTTAAACCTTGAAATTGACCAAAAGAGGTTATAATAGATATTTCCCCCATTATGTGCATGCATATAGTGTAGATATACCACCCAAAAGTTGTGCTTCCCTTTAAAATCACTAATTTTGATTATTTATGACCCCCATCAATGCACTCCAATTGTTATAATGTGATGTTAATTATATGTGAAACCATGTTAAAGCCTAATTGTTATTTTTAACTTTGATCTAGTCATATTTAAACATTGTAAAGAAGGTCATGTCAATGCAGTTATCCACTACACAACTATAATTGATTCCTGACTTGTCATTGACAAGCATGATGAGTTATGGAAAAGGATTGATTTTTCTTTGTGTGCAATTGTTGATTCATAATCTAGATAGTTAAATAGAATATTGTGTCTTGGTTCTCCATGTGCCCTGCCAGATATAAGTTTAAAATTTTCATTTAGTGTGGAAAATATTGTTTTATTATTTATCTGCAACTGTCAGTGTCCTTGAATTGTAAATGGAACCCACCCAGAGAAGGAAACATGGACTAGACATCTTATAGAAAACAACACAAAATGTGGGAAACTCTAAGAAATCAGGAAGTCTCGGGAAACAGGAAAGGAAACTAACATCGAAAAATAATATCTTTGACTTTTCATACTATTGTTTCATCATTCATCCACTTTAGTACACAAGTTGCATTAAATTCAGATTCCTAGATGATAGAATTGTCATTGTTGTCTTTCATATCAGATTTTAAATATCAAATCGTTGTTCACATTCATATCAAAACATAGGCTAAAAAATCTAAACGGTGAAAATAAAGTAGGAAGTTGTGCGCTAGTATCATAAGTACAACAAAATGACTAATGGGACCCTTGTAAATTAGAGAACATGTTGGCACAGGGGTAGACCAAGGGTTCAACGCTTCAACAACGCACCAAAAAAACCCTAACTACCGACCCTTTCGTCAACACCTACGAAGCAGGTGAAGTCTCACCCAAGGTAGAGGCAGGGGAGGTTACAGGACTCAATTTTCCATAACCAAGCTGGGACACAGATTTGTGATTATAATTACTTTGCAGAGTGCTTAATAAAAACATGCATTAGTTATCAACTTTATTCACATCGCAGAACAAACCCTAAGTATAAATCGACGCAGTAATAATGACAAAATACACATCGCACTTAGCATCATAAGTCATATCTAACACAGTCAACATATACAAATAATTGAACATTCATATATCTATCTATCATTTGTAACATTCAATGCACTAAGAAGATTCACGGCATAAACATTATAGCACAAAGAAAACAATCAACACAAGATTTACATGGTTCACCCCAGTGTGGGGCTATGTCCACCTATTAGCGCCAATTCTTGCAAGGGGGTGTTTCTCTCTAATTTTGGCCCTTGGTGTAAATGCGTAGAAATGAGGTTTAAAAATCCATTAAATGTGTTTTATTCAAAGGTCGCAGTCATGAGCACCAAGCGCAGCATGAAGAAGAATTCCATTTCGGGCTTAAAATCAAGCGAGCGGGCATTTTGTTTTCAACGACGAGGATCCATAGATGGAGCAGATCGACGGTCATTGGGTAAACTTGAGTCGTGGAGTTGCATGAGGTTTAGCACTTAGGCTCATCTCTTATGGTCAAAGTCACGAAATGATTAGTCGTTTCGGCTTTTCGGCTACCGGGACTTCAAAAGACATGGGGTCTCTTATCATTGCATTGGGAAACTCTGAAATGTGAAATGATTAGCCATTTCGGATTTTTGGCTACCAGGACTTCAAAAGACACGGGGTCTCTCATCCATTGCATTGGGAAACTCTGAAACATGAAATGATTGGCCATTTCGGCATTCCATCTACCAGGACTTTGAAAGACAAGGGATCGCTCTTCCACTGCATCAGGAATCCCTAAAACATGAAATGATTAGTTTTTTTGGCTTTTCGGCTACTGGGACTTCAAAAGACATGGGGTCTCTCATCCATTGCATTGGGAAACTCCGAAATGAGAAATGATTATCCATTTCGGCATTCCGGCTACCAGGACTTTAAAATATAGGGGGTCACTCCTCTATTACATCTGGAATCACCGAAAGAAGAAATGTGGAAGGCGCCTTTAAAGATAGACGCAGGGTCACGGCCCGTGGTCACTTGGGGTGATAGAAAGAGCTACGCAAAGGGACAAAGTGTCGAGTTTAGCTGCAGGAGGCATCGTCACGTTCTCCAGGTGCCAATTCAACTCGACCTCGATCCTGATCCCTGCTAGAGGTAAATAAAGGTAGGAGGAGGTGGTTGAAACCTCACCTCACTCCTTAAATGTAATATATGGAGGTTATGGCAAGAAGTCTTCCCAAGATCATCCTGTGTGCAGGTTTTCCTAAAGAAGCCATGCCAATCTAATGTCCTCATCTAACCAGAGGAGCCTTCACATGCTAATTTGGACTTTAATGTCTCAGCTACCTTCCTATTTCCAAGGTGGTGAATTTCTCTGAGTATATATACTCAGTTTTTGTATTTGTGTCAGGATGGATGGTAGAGCAGAGCTCCTGACTGTAATGTTTTAATGAAGCACTGGTTTTTCTGGCTATGTATCTGCATATGAAATTTTCTTGTTCAATGTAAGGCAGTTCTCTTTTCATCTGGTTTCGATCTCATACTAGAAGGGTTCATGATTGATTGATTCACATGAATCATCATGACTGTGTTATGATAAAGGATTTATTATAGCGTTTTTATGTTCTTTTAGTGTTTCTGCTTTTGAATATAAGAGGTTCTTGTGTTCAAATTTTTCTTCTACAGGTCGCTAGAAGCTCGATGCCTGCAGTAGGCCTTCGCATTTCCTCATAGAAGTATTCCTCCTACTCACCCTTATTACAACTTACTGTCTGAAGTTAAACCAAGACCTCATCTGCTTATGCATGCCTGGCCTAGTTTCTCAGTTAGAATGATATTGTTCTAAGTCTACTTCCATTCATCACCCTTTATCAAAAAATAGTGACATAAACTGATGGCCTTCATGCTTACTCCTAATGCAATCCAGGAGTGACTTCTGACACCAACACCACCAATGAATTATTATTCTTTATTAGTCTTCGATCTCTTACATCCATCCTCTCCTGTGCACTAAGCCACAGATCCATGCTTCGCACTAGACGTGTGATCTACGCACTAAGAACCATATCCACCTCCCCACAATTAGGTCAAGGCACATAGCCAACTCCTCTATTATGCACAAAGCCTTACATACATAGTCTGTTGCACAAAGCAACTTAGAACTACTTTCCTCTTACACTTAGCTACTTACACTACTTTCTTATCTCTTTACATCACTACTTATACATTACATTCCTTCTTATTTATACTTTTACATCCCTTACAAAAAGGTCTAAACATGGGTAAACCCATGGGCTGACATCCTCTAAACCCTAATACCCAAAACCTTAGTGAGCCCCTTGTTGGGTCCACAAAACAAGTGAGATCCCATGATCTCAGCTCCACCTCGATGCTCCATTTTCGACCAGCCTGTTGAAGTACAAAAGTGGTCAAACTTGACCAATGTTTCCTCAAAACTTGGTCTAGGGCCAACAGGCCCCCAACACTCACCTGTGACTCATCTCGAGTCACTCAGATTTGGGAAATGTTGCTTTGAAGGCCTCGAGCTTAGCTCAAGATGCCTCAACCTAATGCTTCGCCTGAGACTCCTGCTCAACAAACTCCTGGATCAATTTCTCTGTAATAGGCCCTTCTAGGCATTGTTCCATTGTTACAACCACTTGGTCCAGTTGCAAACCTTGTCCCTCGATCTCTTCAAACACCGCGCAAGATTCATCCTGCATCGGTTGTAGCCTCTGTGTGACTTCCATTACTCTGCCCTGGATGGTAGTAATATACTGTTGGACCACACATTGTTCTTGTGATCTCTTCATTCTCTTGACCACAGTGAGTGAATTCATCTACGCTTGTACTGACAGTGCCTGTTGTTGCGCCTCACGTAGCCGTGCTTCCAACTTCCTAAGTTTTGGGTCTTCTGTAAGGTGTTCATAGGTCTGAGAACTTCTATTGCTTAGCTACTTGCATTCTGAGGTGAGGACTCTAATCCTTTCCACTACGCTCTTAGCGGATTCGTCCCTCTAATCACGTAATTCCTACGAAATGATTGGTACTGCTTGAATCTCCAAATCCGTCACCCATGCTTGAAGTTGTTGGATGGCCTCAATGAGCTTCATCACTTGAACCTTGATTGCATCATGTTCCTCCTGTGCCAAGCCTGGCACAGAGCGAAGTTATTTTCTCACCACTTATTTGATTGTAGTCTTCTATATATGCCACATGAAATTTGACCCTTGATCATCATGGTGTTGAAGTGGAGGACATAAGTTTCCAATATGGGCTCTACTAACATTGTAAGGTGTTCAAAGGATGTCTTATAGAGCCTAAAAATAAGTCCTTGAATTTACTTTCACTCTATGGACCTATAATATTATAGAACCTAATCTAATATAGCAATAATTCTATGATATGAGTTATGAAACATAAGGAAAATAAGTGTTGAAAACTACCTATCATAAGTCTTTGCATTAGTATCCTTAAAGGGATACCATGTGCGTAAATTAGATGAGAATGTTGTTGGTTTGTGCATTGGAGAATGGTTACATGGATATGTGTAAGACTTAGAAAATGCCAGGTGATTGTGTAGTCACATTAATGTGACTACTTAGTTTTTCTTCACATTATATAATATAAACTGAGTATTTGTTGAAGAGAGTTATTCCTTCAAGAATTTATCTCATGTATTTGATCTTGATATCAATGACTTAAATGGTGGATATTCACTCCTAATATATGTTGTAAAAATTGTCAAAAACCTTGAAATTGGTTACCAAAACTGCCAAAAACCTTGAGATTTGTTACCAAAAATTTGTAGCATGTAGTTCTAGGAGTCTTCCTTGAGATTGAGCTTACAATAGATGTTCAAAAATTTATATTGCGCCTTAAATTAGTGAAGAGATGTTTTGGATGAGAGTCATAATTTTCAAGGCGTGAGATGGGATGGGTAATGGATAGTCTACGAGTAGGGAGCATAGATGGGTTGAATAAGGTAGATTTCTTGCATACTAAGGTCACCATCTTTACACCTCTTATGTCTTGGAAAGGTTAAGAATTTCTAGAGAACATAAAAATTTGAAATCCTTAAGTGAAATTCCTCTTACGAAACAAGGATTGTATTATTTTTTTTTTATTACATTGTTGTCTTTTACCTTGAACCATCTCGACATCATATCAAATTTATGTTCTTTACTCTCAAAATTATACAAAGATATCAGTATTTAGATTGGTATTGTCACCAGGTAGGCACACAAGGGTTGGATATGCTTCTTTCCTTCAAGTCTTGAGTTCTTGTGTTTGAAATGCTATGTTATCAAAATCCAATTGAATAAAACACACACCAATTTTGTTTGGGAAAAAATCCCTCATGAATGAACAATCCCTTCTCTAATTCTTTCATTCACCTCTCTCTTTTTAAAAAAGAACATTTAGTTGGATACAAACATGAAGTAAAACGTTAAATGGAGTGATAGAGTGCTAATCTCTTATTGTACAAAAATGGTTGTAGCTTGGAAATGCTACACTCACAGAGGTATGTGCTAGCTCTCTCCACAATATTATGAAACCCAACAATACAATTGTCATCAACATCCCAACAACAAAATATACAAGGCTCTAGTATCAAGAATTAGTGAGCTGCTCCAAGATAATAAATTTTATTCCAACAACAAACACAATATGTCACTCCAAGAGATAAATATATCTATATAGACTAGAACACTCAAGTTCTACTCAACCTTTATGCTCCCAGCATTGAAACACATATGTCTCTATCCCAATTCAAATAAACAATAATTATCATAATGATATCATATTTCTTTGTATTGTTTGGATAGCCAAGAACTTAGCTCAATAAACCAATACCCATTCTAATCATTGACATGTACATAGGCTTCAAATTAGTTTTCACCAACCATTAGAATATAATTCACAATACCTTCACAAGTTTCTTGTTCTTTTAATTAAACTCCAATCCAACTTATATTCCATTAATTTAACATAAATGAGATGTCACACAATGACATAATGTTTACTCTATAAACCCAAATGGGAAAAACAAATGTAAATGGTTACTCAATTCTCATTTTGAGAATCTTTGGTTTCAATGTAACTCATGGATCTTTGTGAATACTTTCCTCTTTGGCCAAAATAATCTTTGAGAGTCGTGTCACAAGGATGAATAAGAGATCTTGGGGGTAATGGGAAGGCAAAGAGACCGACCTTTTAGTTCCCATTTCTATCTCTCTCCTTTGCTCCTATTTTCATTTTTCTATTTTATTTTGTTTTACTTTTCTTTCTTTGTCTCATTTAATTTATAAAATTTGCATTGTCCTTTATTATATAACCTTCATCAATTTTTAAATTAGACTTGTAGGTATTGACTCTTACAATCATTCTCGTGTTCATATCCATTTCAAATCAGCCCTCCCCATTGAGAGGCTTATTGGCATCCAAAATATTAGAGGACCAATCTAGAACAATGTGCCATCTTTTTGTTTCTCTTGAACATGGATCTAACTATGAATGTTGGATTTCATTACTGGCTTGAGTTCTTGCTATGGATTTATCTCTAGTTACTAGCTTTATTTTACCTTCATTAAAAAAGTATCCTCATTGACTCTAAGCTGTAAGCAATATTAAGATCCAACTCTTCACTCAGAATTCATTCCCATCTTTACAGTGCAAGTCTCTTGCATTTTCAGACTTGGATACAATCTATCTTGGAAGCTAACGAATCCAAGTAGAATTCTCATTTTATTGTTTAGTGTGACTCCAACAAGCTATGATATCATGTAGAAATTCCACAAGAGGATGTGTGAATGACCTCCTTCTACTAGGACCAATTGGTTCCTAGCATGGAAACAATTTTCTTATGTTTCACATGCTTACCAACACTCTATCCATGCAACAACTTCACTTGGAGTACCTCCTTAGTGTGCAATCATAGCACCTTGTTTCACCCAAAATAGTTGACAAATCCTACACATGTGTAATTGTAGGTGACATTCATAAATAGGCTATAGTGTTGAGGATGAGGTTGTTATCACCTTAAAATTGATCACTTGCACCATTTTTAGTAGTTACACATGAATACATCACAATTGGCATGCATAACCCTCATTTGAATCCACTTTCCATCATCACATGACCTCAAACTTGTTGGAATCAACCTAGTTAAACCTTGAACTTGACCAAAAGAGGTTATCATAGATATTTACCCCATTATGTGCATGCATATAGTGTAGATATACCACCCAAAAGTTGTGCTTCCCTTTAAAATCACTAGTTTTGATTATTTATGACCCCCATCAATGCACTCCAATTGTTATAATGCGATGATAATTATATGTGAAACCATGTTAAAGCCTAATTGTTATTTTTAACTTTGATCTAGTCATATTTTAACATTGTAAAGAAGATCATGTCAATGCAGTTATCCACTACACAACTATAATTGTTTCCCGACTTGTCATTGACAAACGTGATGAGTTATGGAAAGGGCTTGATTTTTCTTTGTGTGCAACTGTTGATTCATAATCTAGATAGTTAAATAGAATATTGTGTCTTGGTTCTCCATGTGCCCTGCCAGATATAACTTTAAAATTTTCATTTTTTGTGGAAAATATCGTTTTATTATTTATCTGCAATTGTTAGTGTCCTTGAATTGTAAATGGAACCCACCTAGAGAAGGAAACATGGGCTAGAAATCTTACAGAAAACAACACAAAATGTGGGAAACTCCAGGAAATGGGGAAGTCTCGGGAAACAGGAAAGGAAACTAACATCGAAAAATAATATCTTTGACTTTTCAGACTATTGTTTCATCATTCATCCACTTTAGTACACAAGTTGCATTAAATTCGGATTCCTAGATGATAGAATTGTCATTGTTGTCTTTCATATCAGATTTGAAATATCAAATCGTTGTTCACATTCATATCAAAACAAATGTTAAAAAATCTAAAAGGTGAAAATAGAGTAGGAAGTTGTGAACTAGTATCATAAGTACAACAAAATGACTAATGACACCATTTTAAATTAGAGAACATGTTGGCACTAGGGCAAAACAAGGGTTCAATGCTTCAACAACGCACCAAGAAAACCCTAACTACCGACCCTTTTGTCAACACCTACGAAGCAGGTGAAGTCTCACCCGAGGTAGAGACAAGGGGGGTTACAGGAATCAGGTGTTTATAACCAAGCTGGGACACATATCTGTGATTACAATTACTTCACAGAGTGCTTAATAAAAACATGCATTAGTTATCAACTTTATTCACATCGCAGAACAAACCCTAAGTATAAATCAACGTAGTAATAATGAAAAAATACACATCGCACTTAGCATCATAAGTCATATCTAACACATTCAACATATACAAAGAATTAAACATTCATAAATATATCTATCATTCGTAACATTCAATGCACTAAGAAGATTCACGACATAAACATTATAGCACAAAGAAAACCATCAACACAAGATTTGTGTGGTTCACCCCAATGTGGGGCTACATCCACCAATGAATTCTTCTTCTTTATTAGTCTTCAATCTCTTACATCCATCTGCTCCTGTGCACTAAGCCACAGAACCACGCTTCACACTGGACATGTGATCTGTGCACTAAGAACCATATCCACCTTCCCACAATCAGTTCAAGGCACAGAGCCAACTCCTCTATTATGCACAAAGCCTTACATACATAGTTTGTTGCACGAAGCAACTCATAACTACTTTCCTCTTGCACTTATCTATTTACATTGCTTTATTATCTCTTTGCATCACTACTTATACATTACATTCCTTCTTATTTATACTTTTACATCCCTTACAAAAAGGCCTAAACATGGGTAAACCCATGGGCTGACATCCCCTAAAACCTAATACCCAAAAACCTAGTGAACCCCTTGTTGGGTCCACAAAACAAGTGAGATCCCACGATCTCAGCTCCACCTAGGCGCTTCATTTTCGACCAGCCTGTTGAAGTACAAAAGTGGTCAAACCTAACCAATTTTTCCTCAAAACTTGATCAAGGGCCAAAAGGCCCCCAACACTCACTTGTGACTCATCCTGAGTCACTCAGATCTAGGCAGTGCTACTTCGAAGGCCTCGAGCTTAGCTCAAGCTGCCTCGACCTACTGCTTCGCCTGAGCCTCCTACTCAACAAAATCCTGGAGCAATTTCTCTATAATAGGCCTTTCCAGACATTTTTCCATTGTCGCAACCACTTGGTCCAGTTGTGAACCTTGTCCCTTAATCTCTCCAAACACCACGCAAGATTCATCCTGCACCGGTTGTAGCCTCTGTGTGACTTCCATTACTCTACCCTGGATGGTAGTAATATACTACTAGACCGTGCATTGTTCTTGTGATTTCTTCATTCTCTCAACCACAGTAAGTGACCTCATCTATGCTTGTACTGACAGTGTCTAATGTTGCACCTCATGTAGCCACGCTTCCAACTGCCTAAGTTCTGGGTCTTTTGTGAGGCGTTCGTAGGTCTGAGCACTTCTATGGCTTAGTTGCTTGCATTTTGAGGTGGACTCTAATCCTTTCCACTGCGCTCTTAGTGGCTTCCTCCCTCTAATCGCGTACTTCCTATGGAGTTCTTGGTACTGCTTGAATCTCCAACTCCGTTAACCATGCTTGAAGCTGTTGGATGGCATCAACGAGATTCATCACTTGAACCTCGATTGCCTCATGTTCCTCCTATGCCAAGCCTAGCACAGAGCGAAGTTATTTTCTCACCACTTCTTTGACTACAGTATTATATGCGAGCAGTTGGTCCTTTTCCCTCTGTATATTCACTTTTTCTTCCTCAAGCATCGCCCAAAACTCATCTTTCTCATTTTCATACGCAGTTACACAGTATCGCGCAACTCGTAGCTTCTCCAATATCTCCTCTTTTTTTATTCAGGGCTTCTATGGAATGCTCCTTTTCTTCTTGGAATCATTGAAGCCAAGGCTCTGTTGCATCTGCAATTCTTTGAAGTTGAGCTAGCTCATCCCCCCAAGTCTGTAGTATTTGACAAGGAAGGCGCAATAGATATTGTGTGGCTCAATTGAATTACTCATTGAATTTCCTTCAGTTTCTTCTCAACTCATATGTACAACTCTTCTTTCTTCACGCCATATCTATGTAATAGGTACTCAGACGCATCCTCCATTGCTCTGTATACTAGACTGATGCCATCCTCCGTGAGCGTAGCCTCTAACTGGGGCTTACTGGAGCAGGTCTTCCTTCTTGCTGAAGGTTTCTGTGGAGAAACCTTCCTCTTCTTTGATGTCTCTACCTCGGTATGGGGATCCTTTGGTGGTGTATATTTTCCTTCTCATTATGTATCTCCTTCTTCCCCTCCTAATTCTTGATTTTCTTCATCTCCTCCTCCTCCTGTGGGCAAGCCAAGACTAATTTCTTCTGAGGCATTGTCCTCCTCATCAGTCTCTATGTTCTAAAATTCCTCCTTTTTATTTTTCTTCTTCGCACTGGTATGTCCAACATGCTCGAACTGGGTGACCAAGGGGCTTCCTATGATGTCAGGATCAGAGAGTTCTACATAATCAACCGGTACTAGGAACTTTGTCGGCCACTCCTTCGTGATCTGTTCCATGTCTTCATCAGTCATCTTATAATAGGACTGTAACTCTTCCTTACTCTCATCTCGACAACATAACCATTTGTTGGCACAGGGGCAGATCCATGGTTCAACGCTTCAACAACACACCAATTAAACCCTAACTATCGACCCTTTCGGCAACACCTACAAAGTAGGTGAAGTCTCACCAGAGGTAGAGGCAGGGGGGGTTACAGGACTCAGGTGTCTGTAACCAAGATGGGAAACATATCTATGATTACAATTACTTCATAGAGTGCTTTATTTTATGATATTACTGCAATATTTCATTTTTTTAATGTTACAGGTGAATTTCATAAATTTTGTTGATTGATTTATTGTGTCAACTTCTGTCCAGGGTGACCGTGGAAAATCACTCGCTACATCTGTCCAGGGTGACCGTGGAAAATCACTCGCTACATCTGTCCAGGGTGACCGTGGAAATGCACCCATTGTGCCTCAATAGGTAAATGTTAAATATAGTAACATCTTATGACTACAACAACTAAATTTCTGAAATTACTACAATATTTCAATTTTTTAATGTTATAGGTGAATTTCATAACTTTTGTTGATTGATTTATTGTGAAAACATATGTCCATGGTGACCATGGAAAATCACCCACTACATCTTTCCAGGGTGACCGTGGAAAGGCACCTACTGTGCCTTAGCAGGTAAATGTTAAATATAGTAATAACGTATGACTACAATAACTAAATTTCTCAAATGTTAAAGTTTATCTCATTAATTTTATTCATCAATGTATTGTGGCATGGTCAACGTGGGAAGGCGCCCATTGAGGATATTGATGAGGATGAAATATTGTATTCCACTGACCCAATAGAAACTATCATGAAGGCCTTGAAGAAGGAAAACATATAATATCTAGGTTTGTTTTGCAAAACACCCCTGACACGGGAGGACATGGAAAGAATTGCAGAGCTACAAAATCTAATAACTAATTTTGGGGTAAGTGGCATCTTCACATATTTTTATCAGCTGTGACAATTTCATATCTGTTTTTTTGTTTTATATTTTCAATATGATATGATAAAGTAAAGTTTTCCATTTTAGGAGTTTTTAAACCCCGTGCCCCGGGAACCTACCGAGCCTGCAACTGTTATAGGTAGCAATGATGGTCCAATGAAAAAAAAATCGACATAAAAAAGTACAAGTGAGGATTTTTTACCCTCCTGAGGTTCCTCTCAAATACATTGATGAGTGCAATGATGTTGATCGGCATGACATGCTGGAGCATGCTGAGCCGGAGCCTGGGACTCCACATGACTCCGGAGATGAATGTACTATAGATGGAGAGGAAGATATTCATGGAGCGGCAAGAATTAAAAGCATGGGATCACTAGATCTCACCTTTTTGGTGGATGACGCATGTGTTCCAATCAAGATTCATAAGATTGCATGTATTTGTTAATTATTTGATTCATTTTTATTATGAAATTGAAATAAACATTTGTTGAGATTATTATAAATTAATGGATAACATGTTTCTACAGGAAACAATGTTTTCTATAGAAACTTAAATGACAAATCATTGGAGTTGTTTGGCCCCACCATTCGCACATGGTGGAATGGCCAAGATAGAAAAAATAAAGATGAATTGATAGGCCACATGGTAAACTTGTTCGAGAATATGTTCAACAAGAAAGTGGTTACAAAGTTAGTCAACGAAAATTTAAAATATACCAGGAGCCAATATAGGGAGAAATTGCAATTAGACCTCAAGCATGAGTGCCCTCCCATGGTTTCGAAGAAAGAGTGGGAAGCCCTGATTGAAGACATCCATGACCTAGTCAACCAAGGTACAACACATGTAATCTTATTAGTGAAATATGTTCATTTATGTTTTTCTTTCTTGTTTTAAGTAACAATTTTGATATCGAATGTTTTTCAAAAATTCTGTATATAGGCTACCTGACACCTCCAAAGAAACCAAGGCTAGAATGGAAAATCATGGGAAACATAAAATAGGCCAGGGTGGCTATGGAAAACTAAAATCCTGAATCATAAGAATTAAATGATTAATTGTGGTGAATATTTATTTAACAGTAGAGAACAAATATTTGTTTTTGTTATTGGTAATTTTAATGTTGTTATGCATTGCAGTTAAATATGTTTGACACTGTTGCCACCAAGGAGGACGTAAATCTGTGTTACAAGCACAGTTTTAAAAGTGTGATTGAATATAGGAGAAGCTTGGGGAAGACTCCAATCTCCCCAGCCACGTAGGTAAATAAAATGAATAAGGAAACAACAGTAGCATGTTTGTAAAGCCTATTCATATTTTATTATATCTCCCTTAACTAAGTATTTATGTTTTTTTTCAAGCAGTAGTGAAACCGCAACAATGAATATAGCGGTATTCAGCAAACACCACTTCATACTAGGGAGCACATGCCCAATTATAGTGGGGAGTAGAGTACCCATTCTGGTATGTATGCTTCAGAATTTGAAATATTTACTGTGATTGTAGATATTTATTTCCTAACTTGTACTTATATATTATATTCTTTAAATGGAAGAGAATGTATCTCAGGAGCGTGAACTGCAAGAGGAACCAAGTGGACAAGAAATTAATGCACCAATTGTCACAGCTACACAGACAGGTAAAGAGAAATATTGTAATGTTAATCAAAATAATGAAATAGTTATTTCAATTATATTTTAACATATCAATATGATCATTTTCGTTGTTGCAGTTCATGCCCCTGCACAGATGCCTCCACACCCTTCTCAGTGACGTACCAGAAGTATGGTACATGAGTTCATGGAAACAAAAGCAATAGAAGGATAGGGTGCAATAAATACAGTGTCAAAGGATGATTATGATATCCCAATCGTCAATTTTATGAATGTAAAAAGACATAAATCAAAGAAAAAATAGATGTATAAATTCATGACTTGTATTTGGATGTTTAACGATGTTGCTAGTATGAAACATTTTTTATATGAATTACAACATTATGCTTCAATTTTTATATGTTCATATGTTTTGATGACTATCCTAGTTATGCATGAATGTCTATATGTTTTCTATATAAACAAAATCATTTGTTGGGTATGGGGGATAAAGAGCGATGTGGGGGGGAGAGGCCATATGAGCTTCCACCTTCACGTGGTTGGCCCTGTTCAGTAGAGAATAACCTATTCTTGAAACAAAGAGAATCTCATTAAGGTATGCGACCACTTAAGTTTCTTCTAGAATATTTTACATAACTAAATGCCTACTTATTTGCTTATATATTATTTACTCATATAAATAATTTTTCTTTTATGATTCATGCAGGTCTTGGTGATGGAAATGAATCTCATGGAAAACTCTTATCAATTTGTATGGGCTAATGGATCTGGCGAAATGAAAATGATAAGGTAAGGTTTTTGACGTGTTTTTTAAAGTATAGAACTCAATGTAGAACTTATGGAGACATAGAATGTAAAAATATAATTTTGATTATTGTTAATATATTCATAATTTCTAGGACATTACTAGCATCAAATTAATGTATGAGACCCCTATCTTTGTGGGATGCATAGAGGGTTTATTCAGTGTCCCACAAACAAGCGAGTTTCATACATCAATTTGGTGTCTTGCTAGGTTGTGACCTATCAATATATTTTTGAGATATAAGTAATTTTATAAGTCAATGTGCAATAATATATAAACACATAAACATATTTTGATAAACCATTGAAATATTGAACCTACAAATCTACTTTGGCATGTTTATAGGACCATTTATCTCCCCATGCATATTGAATTTTATGAGTAATTGAGTTGATGAGTTTATGTGATATACGTTGGCTTAATTTTTATTTTATATGAATTTAAGCATGATTGAGGTTTTGATCTAATGATTGGTACATAGTTTGTCTTTGGAATAATACTTTCATAATTATGATAGTGAATTCAAATTGTAGAGGACACATTGTTGTCATGAGTTAAATTTCTCAATAAGGAGACTACATTTTCGAGAACTTATGGTTTCACCAAGGGTTCTTGTAGAGACCTTGAGTAGGTCCCACTCAAGGGAATGAAAAGAACCCTCTTTTATATGATATTCTCATTTCTATAGTAGTTTATAAGTTCATTTAGTAGTTTCAAGCAAGTTATTACAATGTTTTTATTTGCTTCATGTCATTTTATTTCAAGCCATTTTAATTCTGCAATTTTACACCCCCCCCCCAACATTTTCTATGCCAGGTAGTGTTTCCTTTGAAACTATTGCTAGTTCATTTGAAATTCCCTCAACCTACATATCTTAATTCATCTCAACCATCTGGTTCTTGGTATCCACATACAAAATTAGAACCAAATCATTTTGGCAACAATTGAATCCGACAATTTACTTGAAGATAATGGTGACCATTCTTCTTGTGAGTTAACTTTTGGTTCTATAACCCCTTCAAACTTTCCAATCAATTAGGACACAACATTCCAACTATATCCAATTAAATATCCACAATTCAAAGGAAAATACTCTAGTGGAGAACAAGTCCTCATTGCGTACACATGAAGCTCTTCTTCAATGGCCCAAACTAGTGATCTCCCTCTAAGTACAAAAGAATTTGATCCACCCTTATAAGAATTAAAGCGTCCAAGAAACCACTCCCATGAGAGACCATATGGTTGTATGACCATAGGACTCCCAAATCTACCTACATGCTCTCTACCCCTTGTGCAACTCCATATGGTCGCAGGACCTTGTGCCCTAATGTGACATTCTGCCTATGTGGATCTCTCTCCTCGTGCCCTTGAGTGGATCCAAAATTAAACTCATAGGCTATGTTGAAGGTTGATCCTTCCTCCCTAATAAGATAATGGTTCATTGTGTGTTGGACGAAAGGGTAGGCACCTCCATTTTGGGATGTCTTCTTCACTCTAGGTTGAGGCCCAAGTTTCTTGTTAGGTGTAGTTTGTGGGTTGTTGCACCTAGCTTGAGATTTCCAACAATAAGATTTGTTATTATTATCCCTATTATATTGAAAATCCTTTGACTTCAGAGAGGAAGTTTCTACATGCCCATGCTAAAAAAAGACTCTACAACAAAAACCAATATGTTCATAGTCTAGTCAATGTGTTCCATGATTTCTTTGGTTTTTTCTCTATCTTCTTCTTCCTCTATTCCATAAAGTTATTCAAAGTGTTGCCTAGATGTTTATTTCACTTTCGTGAAATATTCTATCTTCTACCCTCTTTCTAAGTACATTATTTTAACTGTATTCCTATGCCCCCATGATTTAGTGTTATTGTGAAAGAAAAAAGTGTTTCTATCTCCCGCTTTCAACCAAAGGCTCCACGATCTTAATCACCATTCATCTTCCTCCTTTCTAAAGACCGCATGAAAATTTTGGCTCGTGTCTCTTTATTCCTATAACATGTGCTCAGTGACCTCCTCCTCTTCCATTTTTTTTAATTCCTTATAGTTGTTTTTGACATCCTTTCCTTTCTTTCTCTACAGGAATATATAATATGTTAACCCAATATTTCAGAATCTATTTGACTGCCTTTAGTTTAGATTCCTAGATATAGTTTGGAGACCCTGTAATTGGTTTCTCCCAAGTATCCTCTAAAAGAGCTAGAACTTCCTCCTTTTGAAGCCAGAGAGCATTAAATCTAAAAGGAATGGGCCCAAGAATCTTCTAAGGGTTCAAAGGTTAGACCAATAGGCTTATGATTGAAGATAGCAAAATGTATAATTTTAGAAGAGATAATATAATTAGAGATTAAAAATCACTATGAATGAGAAACCTATCCAAACGAGCCACAATGAAACTAGGATTCACTCTTTTGTTACTCCAAGTATACTTTCCTTTGGTTGGTTTTACATATGTAAGATCCCAAGTAGAAATCAAGTCCTTCATTCTTTCTCTCATGGGGTCATGAACTATATTACCTCCCTTTTTCTCTGAGTTTATCAAAATAGTGTTGAAATCCTCAACCACAATGCTAGAGTTTGAACCATACTTTTTTCCATGTATCTAGTGTTGAAATATTCAACCACAATTATCATAATTTTGCATATAGGAATAAAAATGTGCATATCACATAAGGGACCTTTTGACAATCTAGATATTTGAATATTCCGAATAGATATTGACCAAGGTAATTATAATTATGTATGAAAACTAAGATATGATTTTCTAGGCACTAAATTTAATATATATGATGAACCATGTGTGTACTTATTTGGTGCAAGATTACTTAAACATCAAATAAATTACCCATTATGTGATGTAAACATGATCACAACTCCTCTTGAAGCAGTTTTGAAATTACAGAATCCCTAAGCGGTTCAGGTGGGTTATTACTTGAAGGTGCATTTCTTGGAGGTAGTCAAAGAGGTGGATCTGTAGGGGTAGCTAGTCATGACCAGATAATGGAAGGTGGATCTGTTGGGGTAGCTAGTCATGACAATATAATGGAATATGGATCCCAAGGATTAATTGCTTCTTTTGACATTTTTATGGAAGATGGGAAATGTTAATCATAGAATAACTTAAATCTTTTATTGAATGGTTGCAATGGCTCAGTTTGTTTCTACCATTCCTTCTCTCATCATTGCATCCAAACAACTCCAAAAGTTTGATTGTGTTAATGAGGATAAAATTGTGTCACTCTATATCCTCCCAAGGATATCAGGAAAGAGTGCAATCATATTTATGGAGACGATTAATCACATCATCACCCTCTTTTGTTGTTAGGAAGCATGCCACTAGATTTTTATTAGCACTAAACAAAAGAAACTGAAGGTGCCAAATCCAAGTTACTTGACTGTCTCTTTTTTTTTCACTTGACATATATGACATCTACTACAAGAGTACCTTCAAATTCGATCAAAATGAGCAATGCGAAAAGGACAAATCGATATCATCCTCCCGAATTTCTGGAAACTCTATATAAGCTAGCTATCATTTAAGAGAAAATGACTATTGCATGTCTAAAGGTGTGGGATTCCTTTCTTACAGAGTTTATAGTTCACTATGCATATTTATGTCTATTGTGAAAACTACATGTGTCCACTTTTTCAAATGTACTCCCTGACACAGAAGAAAACAACTACAACTCGGTTCAGTTGATGTGTGTGATATATCATTCTCATTATAGATCATTTGAATATCATTCCACATAAATTTTCTCTCTCAATAGTATATCGGGCCCAGGTCACATATCCTCCTTTAGTCTGTTTGCATAAATGAGGTCTATAAGGGACTTCATAATTCTTTAGAAAATGTAGCGGATAGAAACTCTATTCTTGGTAAGATAATTGACATGAAATCCCATTATAGAACAGTGTAAAAAGTTTTAATGAGACAAAGAGTTCATTTAATTAGAGAAGGGTTTGTTACCAAATATTATAAGCATGGAGCCTTCAGTTATCATCTATGGGTGTCTTATGAATCTCTATACCAAAGGTGATAGGATTATAAAGAAATGGAGATGAGTAAGGGAATGGAGGCTTATGGTATAAAACACAACACAAATATGTATTCAATGTCAATTAATGGATATGTGCAATCAAATGACCATGCAAATGCCTTTTCCATTTTATTTTAAAAGAGATGATGAGAGAAGGTTTCACGCCTGATTTTGTAGCTTATAACATTATTTCAAATCCATTTTGTAAACTTGCTAGAATAGGCCATGCCATTAGAACTCTTGATCAAGACCATCACCATGAACTTTACCACCATAATTTATGGATTTGCAAAATTTTGAGATATGAGTAGAACTTTAGAAATGGTGGATCCAATGAGTATATGTGGCTACATATTGACTAAAGAAACAATGATCTAATCCCCTTCACAAGTTTGTAAAATATTAAAAAAAAATGACAACTGGCATCATGTCAAAGGGTTTAAGGATTAGTTTTTAAAGTTCATGTAAGAATACAAAAAGCATCAAAATCTACTCAACCTTTGGGAAAGATAGGACAAATAATAAATGGTTACTACAACTGGAATGGTTGGAGGTTAAATAGCATCAATTTTATTATTTTGTAGGAATATTAGGACACCAATTTCCTGAGGTGTTGATATGCCCCAAATCATCTTATCTCCCATTCTAATTTTAGAAATTAGTTACACAAAAAGAGGCTAGAAATCAATAATCAAGAAAAGGATAAAAGGTAGCAGTCAAGACTTAGAAAATGTTGGAATTTTTATAGCCTAGATATTGAGTTTATTTGTATCCCAAGGGGTCATTCTATTATTGAATATCATGGTTTCTACCAAAGGATTCATCACACATGGTTGCAAAACCAATTTTCGTTTGTTTTATTGTTTCTTTCTTGTTTCTTTCATCTCTTTTTATTGTTTCTTTCTTATTTATTCCATTTCTTTTCTTTCGTGGAATTTATACATCCCATATACAATATTTTTATGTTCAGAGTTAATGAATAAGTTATGATACAACTTCCTTGTGGCTATTGATATTGCAAGGATTCTCTGAACATTTATAAATAGGTTATGATATTTAGTATCATTTTGTATCTTGTCAGAAATGTTTCTGCAATATCTATACTATGATTAAAGAATTCTAAGTATAGCCATATATGGCTTTTGATATTTATTATCAATCTGCTTTATGTAAAGAATACCTTTCATGCTTGAATATATCTCCACCTCACCTACAATTTTCATGAATGAGTTTCAAATTACTGGACTCATTAGCCAAATGCCTAGCATGTATTCTATCATATCATTAATCCCTAAAGACCTCCATACATCTTATATGTTTGTGATACTTGTGTTAATATTTAAATAGTAGTATAGTGACTTCCATTCTCATTACCATTTGAGGTTATCTATCCTTCTTTAATATTCCTTTGCATATTTCATTTTATAATTTTATGTTTCAACCATTTATAAACAAGTTATAATATTTGCTATCATTTTGTATATTGTCATGAATGACACTCTCTGCACATTTGTAAACAAGCTAGGATATTTGTTATTGTTTTGTATTTGTCATGAATGTTTCTGCAATATCTGTAATATGATTAAAGAATTCTAAGTATAACCATATGTGGTTTATGATATTTATTATCAATCTACTTTGTGCAAAGAATACCTTTCATTCTTGAATATATATCAGATATTCACCTCACCTACAGGTTTTCTGAATGAGTTTTGTTATCCCCAAATCCTAGGGATAACTAAGGAGATGATTTCTCGAGGCCCTGAAGTTGCAGACATGGAGTATCAAGAGACAACTTGACCAGCAGTGTCCACTTGCACAAACAAAGATCTGCTTCACCACCATAGTTCCAAGTTCATGGTGAGGGTATCCACCACATTAGTTGGCTTCCAGAAGACATCGGGTCTTGCTCCATGAGGTACAAGTCAAGTATTATGGTGAGTGTCATTTCAATATTTGAGGAATTTGAGTTTGTTGTATCTTAATTGTTTTTTTGATTATGTAGTATTTTCTTGGAAATTGTACTTTTTCCCTTGTTTCACTTTGGTGGTTGACATTGCGCCCTAGTAAGTGGGTCACCCTTAGGGATAGGTGTGATACTAGGAGGTCCTCTTGATGATCCATCGTGCCATTATCATCCATAATTTTCACTTTCCATACTTCATCCCCTCATCTCCTTACCTTTTGGGATTGTTGGTGTACTGAACCAAGAAGGGATTGTTCCCCATTTCATGGGAAGAAGGGGATGAAGGCCCAAAGGGAAGGTAGCTAGAAAAAGATAAAATCCTATTATGAACCTTCTAGATGCTCTCTGACGGCAATCAGCCCTCGACGGAACGATCGTTCTCACCAGGACCTTCAACCACGCGGCCCGAAGAGTTAACAACTCTTTTGACTCCCTAGAGAGTCTTTTACCCACAGTGCTCTTCTCGACGATCTCCCTTTCACCAGTCGGGAAATCGGGTTTCGTGGACTCGCGAACCTTGTGTGCACCTCCCGTGCAATATGAAACTCTGAATTCCGATCCCCGATGTCAACGGTCAACACTCCTGGGTATCAGGAATTTGGTGGATGAAAGGTAGCGATCTACTCACCTTTCAAAACCCCGAACGTCGATGTGTGATGCCACGTGTTGTCCTCCACTCTGTCTCTGTGGGACCCGTCACAACTCGGGGCTTCACTGTCCCTCCGTGCTCCCTTCGAATTTGAAAATGCTGAAGTGTCGAGTCCTGACCCTTTGAGATCTCGTGCCACCTGTCCCTCCGATGATCGATGGCCCCGATTAAATTGGGAAATCGCAGCTCGCGATTTCGACATGCATGCAACTCTTGCACTCACCAACCCCCGATATGCCGATATTCGATGACAAATGGGTTCTCTCGTGCACCTATGAGTTAACCTCCTTGCAACTCCTCCACGATCTAACGGTCTACGGGATTTCGTGATTCTTCACAACAAATTCAAATCGTCGATTCTCTTCCTCTTGAAGAGTTCTCCGCTTCACCACCTTCGTCCTGTGCAACTGAAGCAAAGGTATTATCCCTCCTGATCTTTTACCAACTCGGGCTCCTCCAGAGTGTTTGCGCACACTCCCTGTGTTCAACCTTCAACCACTCCCAACAGTACTTGAAGTCTTCCAGGTCCTGCTCTTCCACCGTCACAGCAACCCTAGCCTTTCTTCTCTCAGACTTACTACTGAGACTTCAATCCGACCTGCACTTCACCTGCACGGCTCGAATACTTCGACGTGATTCTGGTCGAAGAGAATAAGAGCTTCACGGTTGAACCTCCTCAACGCACCCTATGCAGAGGAATTCGACTGCACTCTATGCAGGAATCTCCTGGTTCGAACAGTGAAACAACTGAAACTTATTCCCTCATTCTCTCAGTTTTCGAACCTGATATGCAATCACATACGCAGCATATAAAAGATAAGCTTAAAAAGAAGCAAATATGCAACAGCATAATATTAATAACACACAGAGATCAAACACATCCATGGGATTGAATCAAAGTCCTTCTTCTATTAACTCAATCTGTACATGGGGTTCTTCACAAGCTCTATGTCCTGTTCTCTCTTGCTCCTGTATGAATGAGAATGATGATACCATGATACAAGGGAGGGTGCCTATACTCTATTTTCCCTCTCGAAAACAAAACTGTCTAATCTACAGTTAATTCCTATCTAACAGCATTAAAACTATTAAATGCCTTCTTATCTACAATACAATACAAAGGCGCTTCATATGAATGCTTTCATTCAAACGACGGCACAACAATCTTTTCAAAGTGATTCAAAAATGTATGTGTTGGCGTTGTCCAGCTGTATGTTCTCTTTCCACACGCTGGCTCGCTTGATGAAGTCGTAGATGCTCCTGCATCATACTCCTCGGCTCAAAAGATTTCATAGGCTCCTGTCCATGAGCTCCCGCACACTATGCCCATGCTTCTGTATCACTGCCTCTGTTTCCCAGCTGGAATCCTCCACTGGGTGATCTTTCCATTTCACCAGGTAGTCAAAACACTGCTTTCTCCTAGTCTTCTTGCCTACTCTCTTGTCCAGTATGCACACCATCTGAGGCTTCTGCGCAACTGGAAATTACTTCTGCCATTGGATCATTGGTTCCTCAGTTCTAGTACCTGCTTCGTCGGCCTTATATGGGTATAGGTCTGAGACATTAAATATCGGAGATATCCCGATTCCCTCTGGCAACTCAAGTTCGTATGCATTCTCCCCAAATTTCTTCAGGACTTTGCATGGCCCAATTTTCTTCATCTTGAGCTTGTTGTATGTTCCTCTTGGGAACCTTTCTTTTCTCAAGTGCGCTAGAACCATGTCCCCAACTTCAAACTGAAGTTGCCTTTTTCTCTGATCGGCTCTGCGCTTATATTCCTGATTCGATTTCTGCAATCACTACTTCACCTGTGTGTGAAGTTATTGCATTGCCTCAGCGAACTCTTCAGCTCTCGCGCTGCTAGTTTCAGCCTGTTTTGACTCCCTGAGCTCAGACACTCCTCTCGGTTGTGTCCCATACAAAATTTGAAATAGGCTCTTACCTGTACTCCGATTCACGGAATCATTGTATGCGAATTCTTCCTGTGGTAGGATCTGATCCCAACTACTGTGATGCTCAATCACTAGGCTCCTCAACAGATCTCCTAAGATTTTGTTGACTACTTCCGTCTGCCCATCTGTCTGCGGATGGTAAGCAGAACTGAATGCCAAGTCAGTCCCGAGCTTCTTCCATAGCGTCCTCCAGAAATGACCTATGAACTTGGTATCCCTGTCCAAGACTATGCTTCTCGGCAATCCATGTAATCGCACAATCTCTTTGAAAAACAAATTTGCGATGTGGGTTGCATCGCTGGTCTTATGACACGGGATAAAATGTGCCATCTTCGAAAACCTGTCCACCACCACAAAGATGGAATCAACTCCTCGCTGAGTTCTCGGTAAACCCAACACAAAATCCATACTGATGGCTTCCCATGGCCTTTCAGGTATGGGAAATGGCTGATAGAACCCTGTGTTCTGCTTTCGCCCTTTCGCGTGTTGACATATCCGGCACCTGTCAACAAACCATTTAACATCTGCGCGCATGCCCGGCCAATAATATGCCTCACTCAACTTGGCGAATGTTTTGTCATGTCCGAAATGACCTGCTAAGCCTCCACTGTGTTTTTCCTTCACCAAATTCTCTCTCATAGAGCAATCTGGAATGCACAATTGATTGCCCCGAAACAGCAATCCATCTTGGATCAGGTAGTCAATCCACGGACTCCTATCCCTGAGAACTGGGTTCTCGGCTGCCTCATATGCCTCACCAAAATCTACGTCCCCTGCATACATATCCTTTAGATTTTCAAAACCCAAGGTTTTGACCCTGAATTCCTGCAGCAACAAGCACTTCCTGCTCAAGGCATCAACCACCTTGTTCGCAGTCCCCGAAATGTGCTTTATCACAAACGTGAAATTTTGCATGTACTCTACCCACTTCGCATGCTTTTGGTTCAACTTCTCCTGTTGACTCACGAACTGCAATGCGTGATTTTCGCTGTACAAAACGAATTCCTTGGGTATCAAGTAATGCCTCCACTTTTTCAATGCTTGTATGATGGCGTAGAACTCCTGATCGTACGTGGAGTACTTTAGCTTTGCATCGTCCAACTTCTCGCTGTAATATGCAATAGGTCTGTCATCCTGACTTAAAACCCCTCGAACAGCGTACCCACTAGCATCACACTTCACTTGGAAGGTTTTCTGAAAATCTGGCAACACTAACACTGGTTGCTCAGTTATCTTCCGCTTCAATAGATTGAAGCTCTGTTCCGCCTATGTTGTCCAATGAAAAACTTTATGTCGCTTCTTCACAGTGTCCATCATTGCGGCGCTAATTCCACTGAAGTTTCGAATGAATTTTCTGTAGAAGCTTGCCAAACCGTGAAAGCTCCTTACCTCAAAAACATTTCTCGGTGATGGCCAATTCCTGATCACTTCAACCTTCTCAGGATCCATCTTCAATTCGTTCACCGAAATTACAAAACCCAAATAAATGAGTTATGTCTGCATGAAGGAACACTTCTTCAAATTTATCAACAGCTTCTCCTGCTATAACCTTCTCATCACAATGGCCAAATGCCTCATGTGTTCAGCCTTCGTCTTGCTGAAAATAAATATGTCGTCCAAGTACACGACCACAAATTTTCCAATGAATTCCCGCGGGACTTCATTCATCAGCCTCATGAATGTGCTTGGCGCATTTTTCAAACCAAACGGCATGACCAGCCATTCGTACAAACCCTCGTTTGTTTTGAATGTTGTTTTCCACTCATCTCCCTCTCGTATCTGGATCTGATGATATCCGCTCTTGAGATCTATCTTTGAAAAATAATTCGCCCCGCTCAGGCAATCCATCAAGTCATCCATTCTCGGCAGTGGAAACCTGTACCTGATGGTGATTTTATTAATCACCCTGGAGTCTGTACACATCCTCCAGCCTCCATCCTTCTTTGGACTCAGTACTGTCGGAACAGCACATGGACTTAGACTCTCTCTCACTAGTCCCTTGTCCTGAAGATCCTGTACCTGCCTTTTGACCTCCTCGTTCTCCTGAGGTGTCAACCTGTACGCTTCCTTATTTGGCAAACTTGCTCCAGGTATGAGGTCAATGTGGTGACTCACACTCTGTATCGGTGGCAACGAACGAGGTAGTTCATCCACGATGATATCAGCGAACTCCCCCAGCAGTTCCTGAACCCCCTCCGGCAAGTCGTCCACTCTTGTGCTTGTCAAGATAATTATTGGCTTCCTGACAGCAAAGAATTGTGGATCTTCATCCTTCTCCAGCTCTGTGAGAAGTTCCTTCCCACTCATGAGAAGTATGGTACTGGTTACTTCCGGCTCCACCTTCTTATCCTTCCCCGGGAGCAATGTATGTGTTCTTCCATCCTTCTCCAAGGTGTATGTGTTCATCCTCCCATCATGAACAACATTTCTGTCAAACTACCATGTTCTTCCCAATAATACATGACAGACATCCATGGGAATGACATCACACAGAATTTCATCCCTATATTCACCCATCTTAAAATTAACCAAGCATTGCTTTGTAACACATACCTGGTGTCCTTTTTGCAGCCATGTCACTTTGTATGGACTCGGGTGTTTGTTCGTTTTTAGCTCCATATTCTCCACCATCTCGGTTGAAATGAGATTATCGATGCTCCCACTGTCCACTATGACCTTGCACTTCCATCCCTTGGTCTTGCAAGTCGTCCGGAACAGTCGGCATCTTTGAGTTGTGTCCTCCACCTCTTTCTCTGGTTTCAAAAGGACCTTATGCACTGTCAGTGACTTCCCACTTTCAGTGTCTTCATCCCCCACATCACGCCTCTGCGCCTCAGCAACATGAGCTTTTCCTCTGTCCATCTTTCTATCTGGACAGTCCACGACTTTGTGTCCATCTTTCCCACATGTGAAACATGTGATAATTCCTCCTCTGCCTCTTCCTCTACCTCGAGTACGAGGAAATGTGTTGGCATCAGCATAATCTCCTTGTTGATCTGTTTGTTGTCTCCTCGGCTCAACAATTTGTTGCCTCTGCTGTGAGGTTCCCCCTCTTTCAGCCCTTCCCTGAGGCCTCTTCCAATCCTCCTTGGGCTTCTGCGTTCTTTTTTGGGCAACAACTTTTCCTCTAGGCTGGCTCCTGCCTCGCCCTCACTGACCTTGCTTGCGGTTCAGCTTCTCTTCGGCTTTTAGATCCATCTGGTACACATCCTCAACTGTGTGGATGGTAACCATGCTCAACTCATCCTGAATGTCATACCTCAACCCATTCAGGTATCTTGCTACCTTTTCTTCATCACTCTCCCGATGACCAGCTCGAATATTGAGCCTATAAAAATCCTCAGTGTACTCCTTCACCGTCATCATCTTCTGTCTCAGGTTCTGCATGTGCCTGAACAGAGTGATCTGGTAGTCTCTGGGAATAAACTTCGCTTTCATCTTAGTGATCATCCTGTCCCAGCTCTTTATCTTTTGTTTTCCCTTGGAACGCCTGTCCGCCTGCAACTCGTCCCACCATAAGGCTACATGTCCCTTCAGCTTCGTGACGGCATGCCTTACTTTCTTGTCCTCTTCGATGTCTTCATAATCGAAGTAGGTGTCGAGTGCTCAGATCCAATCCAACAACTCCTCTGCGTTTAGACTTCCCTCATAGACGGGAATATCCATCTTCATCTTCGAGCTCATCCTCGAAATGGCTCTGATCAACCTCTTTGTCGAGGCATCCTCTGCTGTGACCTCTTTGGCGTCGTGTCTAGCTTCCTCTTCAATCTCGGGATCGCTGAAATCTGTTGTACCAGCTCCACGCCTCTGGGTGGTCTCCATCTCTTCGAGTCTCGCCCTAAGATCTCGTATTTGACGCTCCATCTCTGGATTACCTATTGGTCTTCCCCTTCTTCGGGCATCCCTATCCTCACGATCAGGTGACTGCCTCTCTTCCCTGGGCGGCATGGTGTATCTGCTTCCCTCTGCTATCTGAACAAAGAGAACTCCACTTCCAGCTCTGATACCACTTGATGCAAGTCGTGAGTATCAGAGTGCTTTCCTTTCCTCCTTTCACTCCTCTTGCCTGAAATATACAGACAAGATCTTTGGGCTCTGATATCACTTGAAGGCAATCATCCCTCGATGGCACGATCACTCTCACCAAGACCTTCAACCACGCGGCCCGAAGAGTTAACAACTCTTCTGACTCCCTCGAGAGTCTTTTACCCATAGTGCTCTTCTCGACGATCTCCCTTTCACCAGTCGGGAAATCGGGTTTCGTGGACTCGCGAACCTTGTGTGCACCTCCCGTGTAATATGAAACTCCGAATTCCGATCCCCGATGTCAACGGTCAACACTCCTGGGTATCGGGAATTTGGCGGATGAAAGGTAGCGATCTACTCACCTTTCAAAACCCCGAACGTCGATGTGCGATGCCACGTGTTGTCCTCCACTCTGTCTCTGTGGGACTCATCGCAACTCGGGGCTTCGCTGTCCCTCCGTGCTCCCTTCGACTTCAAAAATGCCGAAGTGTCGAGTCCCGACCCTTCGGGATCTCGTGCCACCTGTCCCTCCGATGATAGATGGCCCCTATTAAATTGGGAAATCGCAGCTCGCGATTTTGATGTGCATGCAACTCTTGCACTCACCAACCCCCGATATGTCGATATTCGATGACAAACGAGTTCTCTCGTGCACCTGCGAGTTAACCTCCTCGCAACTCCTCCGCGATCTGACGGTCTGCGGGATTTCGTGATTCTTCACAACAAATTCAAATCATCGATTCTCTTCCTATTGAAGATTTCTCCGCTTCACCACCTTCGTCCTGTGCAACTGAAGCAAAGGTATTATCCCTCCTGATATTTTACCAACTCGGGCTCCTCCAGAGTTTTTGTGCACACTCCCTGTGTTCAACCTTCAACCACTCCCAACAATACTTGAAGTCTTCCAGGTCCTACGTTTCCACCGTCACAGCAACCCTAGCCTTTCTTCTCTCAGACTTACTACTAAGACTTCAATCCGACCTACACTTCACCTGCACGGCTCGAATACTTCGACGCGATTCTGGTCGACGAGAATAAGAGCTTCGCGGTTGAACCTCCTCAACGCACCCTATGCAGAGGAATTTGACTGCACTCTATGCAGGAATCTCCTGGTTCGAACAGTGAAACAACTGAAACTTATTCCCTCATTCTCTCAGTTTTCGAACCTGATATGCAATCACATACGCAGCATATAAAAGATAAGCATAAAAAGAAGAAAATATGCAACAGCATAATATTAACAACACATAAATATCAAACACATCCATGGGATTGAATCAAAGTCCTTCTTCTATTAACTCAATCTGTACATGGGGTTCTTCACAAGCTCTCTGTCCTGTTCTCTCTTGCTCCTGTATGAATGAGAATGATGATACCATGATACAAGGGAGGGTGCCTATACTCCATTTTCCCTCTCGAAAACAAAACTGTCTAATCTACAGTTAATTCCTATCTAACAGCATTAAAACTATTAAATGCCTTCTTATCTACAATACAATACAAAGGCGCTTCATATGAATTCTTTCATTCAAACGA
The DNA here is from genome assembly GCA_000966675.3 of Picea glauca. NCBI lineage: Eukaryota > Viridiplantae > Streptophyta > Pinopsida > Pinales > Pinaceae > Picea > Picea glauca. The sequence goes on from JZKD02S1674756.1 coordinate 476,382, forward strand.
CGGCGCAACAATATTTTCAAAGTGATTCAAAAATGTATGTGTTGGTGCTGTCCAGCTGTATGTTCTCTTTCCACACCCTGGCTCGCTTGATGAAGTCGTAGATGCTCATGCATCACTCTCCCAAAGAGTTATTGAGAGCAATGAAACACTTCTACTGGAAAATCAAATACCTTCAAAAGAAAACACATAATTATGAATGTCCCACTTGTTGAGGGATTTACACAAGGTGCGTTACAAGATAGACTATACCCCCATGGAACCATGTGTACTTCTCCCTTCAAGTGACACTTTGGTACTACCCCCAAGATAATCGACCATAGGGAGTAACAAGTGTTTGGACCTTAATAAATTAATGACAATAAATGGTCTTGGAAAAAGGTTGCATTGAAAACGAAGGTGCAACACACCCTCTACCAAGGCACCCATAAATGAGACACTACAACGCCTTGTATTTCATGGAACCCATGCCCAAAAGTATTTCCCTTATCCATGTCACTCCATCCACATGACCTAGAGAGGGGTCCACTTGGGAAACACTCCTAAACATGAGGTACAATTCACTAAATAGGTCACTTTGTCAACCCTCCCATACCTGAACCAGTTACAGCCATCGTCTATAACATGTGAAAAATTCAACTCAATGATAAATCCTAGGAAGGAAAACCCTTTAGAATATATGGATCCTAATCAATGGCATCAAAAAATAATCCCAAGAAGTATATATCCACTTACGAAGATTGTTCGGTGATGTACATAAGCCATTAAGGCTAGAGACTAGTGGGTGATTTAGATTATAGTATTCTCCCTTCTTGGCCCATATAGGATCGTGTTTCAAAATCATAACCGAGGTTTCCTTATCCACACAAAAGGATGTGATAGGATGTAATATCCATAGGCCAAACCCAATTGTAATGTAAATGAAAATGTACTTAAGCTGGTGAGATGTTTTGATATCATTTTGTATGCACATTTCATGGATAGTGCGCGCTATTACTGTGCAGTAAAATGATGAGCTGTGCACATTCCTGGATATTGTGTGCAACAACTTGAGTGCATGCGATATTGAGGCCAAGGAGCCTTTGTGTATATGTGGCATTTTATAGGCTGGTGAGTCAATATTATAAGCTAGGATTCTTATGTTTAGATTAGGTCAGAGAGCCTAGATGTTAAATACTAGTGCTCCTACCTTTGTAAATGTCTCAGCATTAATATAAAATACATCATTGCACGTAGACCGACCATGATAAAAGAGATGGGGGACTAAACTCCAATGGTTAGGGAAAGGGAGGGTCATAAAAGTTAAGGAAAAGGGGTAAGCTAGGGAGCTTAAGCCAAAAAGGAATATTATATTAATATTTCTTAAATCAGAAAGTATGGATGATTATTTTATCCTAAGTTCTAAAGTTGGGGACAAGTGGGGCCAAAGTAGCTCCAAACATGACAAGTGTCAAGTTGGGGACATGCATACATATTGTTGGTGCTTAGTTCATTTTCCCATCTTTTCCATCATTCCTCCCATCATTCCTTCCATCATTCAGTCATCCGGTCAATCATCCATGAGCATGCACACACCCATTGAGCTATCCTTTGTATCTTCATGACTGTACCTGAACTAATATCCATAGCCTTTTTCTGTTGGTGTAGCTAGTTATCTTGGGATTTGGACTGAAGAAGCGGGTTTTCATGCCTATTGGATATTGAAGAGGCAGGTTGTCAAGACCATGAGCAATTTCTCTCTGGGTGAGAGAATTGTTGGGAATTGATTTCTCGAAGGTGCTAAACTGCAACTATAGTGCTCTAAGACTTCCTGTCTGGCCTATTGTTGGAGCCCAGAAAGGAAGTGGGGCAACTGAAGGAATGTTGAGCAGAGAAGGGGCATGCTTCCTGGGTGGGACAGGCATGTGGGGAATGAGGGACTGTAGGTTGTTATTTTGAGTTGGCACCTGAGACAGAGTCTTTCCTGTTGTCTATGAGCCTTTATTTTGGTTAGGAATCCATTTACCATAGTTGATTTTAGTCTTAGCTCAGGGGTGACTCACTGTTGAGAGTGATGAAAAGTGTGGTCTAAGGCTGGGAGGTTCGTGGAAGGTCTGCATGCAGTTGGTGACATTTTTACCAAGATAAGTGCCAATTGTATGATAACTTTACATACTGCATTGTTATTTACATGCTTATTTTTATGGGTTATCATATGTGTGGTTATAACTGTGTTTACTTTTATGGTTATTTCCTGTATATGATGCATGTATATGTTTACTATTATTTGAGTGTGAATCTGTGTATTTACAGAGGTATTTGTATGTTTATGTTTTATATATAATGCTTCTGCAAGAGTTCTGTGTGTATATATTTTAATTGCATATAGTTCAAAAAAATTATGTCGCATAGCTCAGTTAGATTTTGGGTATGTTATAGTGTGTTCCACAGAGAGAACATAAGAGTTAGTGTGGCTTAACATGGATGGTCGGGGATGTTACAATATGGTATCAAAGCTTCAGTTTTCAACACTGAGCTTGGAAGGGCCGAGAAAGTTTAGTTGAAGAGAAATTACATGGAGTATTTATTTCGAAGTGGCCAAATTTCAGTTTTTAGAACGTCCATGGTAAAATTTAGAAGAAACGATGCAGAATTGGGAAAAGCCCCAATTTATGTTGTTAAATTTGGGGAAAATTGAGAAATTCAGCCAAGTAATGAGATATTCCCGATTTAATATCTGTTCTAGAAAATTTGGATCTAGAATGGGTCAAATTTGAAGTTACAAAGAAGCCATAACAATTGGAGCGATATTAGTAACTAAAATTCTCAATTCGTGACTTGATTTTGGGTAAATTCATTCCAGAAATGTCAACCCACAATGATTTGTTGTTGCATAAGTTGAACTGGTGTTATCGGGGTGAAATGGAACAAATTTCATAATTGCAAAATGTCGATGGTAAATTGGGCAAAAAAGTTAAGCCAAAATCCCCAATTTCTGCAGCGGAATTCACGAGGAATTGATGAGCATAAAAAATGAATATGCACAGGTGGGCGCACTAAAAATGCATGATGCGCAGTGAAAAGCTTGTGATAGGTGAAATTCGACACTGAGCAAAAAGATATTGGCGTGTTGGTGCGCACGCTAAATTTTGGTTCCGCACGAAAAAATGTTAGTGTGCAGGTGTGCATGCTAAATTTTGGTGTCGCGCAGAAAAATGTTAGTGTGTGGGTGTGCGCGCTAAATTTCGGTGCCATGCGGAAAAAGTTTAGTGTGCGGGTGTGCGTGCTAAATATCAGCGCCACGCGGAAAATTGTTGGTGTACAGGAGCGCACGCTAAATTTAACATTGTGCGGTGTGCACACATATAATAATGACGTTCATGGTGTGCGCAGTGTTGGCAGAGCGCAGAGGAGTTTTGTTGGTGCACGCGCAATGTGGGTATATGTTGTCGCGCAACAATTTAGTTAGTGGTGCACGCAAAGTTTTGGTGCGTGGTGGAAATGTACTAAAATTTGGCATGGTACAATGCATAGAGTGAAATGCACACAGAATATCAACGCGTGATACAAAAATTGTGCACAACAGGTACTAGTGAAAGAACCGAAACTGCACGCAATGGATATTGGCGCGCGACACAAAAATAGTGCACAATTATTGGCATGACAGAGAAGTGATACACAGTGGTTTTAAAGTGAGCGAAGCATGATTTACCTTGTGTTGTTGTTGTGCATGTTTAATATGGGTTTACAGGTTGAAATTTGTGTGTGCAAAGTTGTTTGAAGGGTGAACAACAACAGAAAACCAGTGATTTTCTGTGACGTTTTATATCATTTGAATGCCATCTTTTTGCAGTGTGTTTTTAAGGCCCTTAAGAGTGTTTTTAGATACTCAAAAACCATGAGAATAGAGTGTGCCAAGGCACACTCTACCTTTGAATCTCAAATCAAATATCTCAGATAGAGCTTTCTAATGGTGTAAACTATTCATCAAACGGAGCTTTTATGAGAAAGTTACAACACAAACAGTGAAGGGTAAATTTTAAGACCCAACTAACTTCAAGAAGCCATAACTTTCTTCTTCAAAATTAGATTAAGGAGTAGGAGCAGTCAATGGAAATTTATTGAGCCATAGAAGACATTCCAAGAGCTGAATTAAATTTTTGGGCATGTTAAAAGTGTTTAATATGGAAAAGAAGGTACATGTAGCATATCAATTACAATATGGTATTTTGGCCTAGAACTTCAGCAGGTTGTAACTAGCAGCCAAGAACCCAGAAAGAGATGAAACTTGGACAAAGTGTCCATAATATGTATATGAAGAAACCCAATTGATATCCTACAAAAAATCCAGATTAGGTGCAAAAATGCATAATTACAGCGCAGAGTAGCGCCAAGTTGAAAAATGAACAGAAAAATTAATGGGAAAATTTCAAATAGCCATAACTTTTTGCTCATGACTCAGAATTGAGCATGGGAGAAGGCGTTGGAAAGGTCTTGGATAGTGGAATAAAAATATACACCCATAAAATTGATCTGTTCATTCAAATTTCCAATAAATCGGAAGAAATAATTCTGATATATATTATTGAACCAGAATGGTTCATATTTTCATGAAATTGTTGAAATAGTTAGCCTGACAAAGTTTTGTTGGTTGCACATTTTGCAGAGTTAAAAACAAATAGATCAGATCAATATCAGCATAGATTCCAGAGGAATGCAAGAGGCACAAGGTACTTACTGTCAGGAGGATGATATTAGAGGGATGTATTTCCATTTTGGAATTGAAGGAACAAACTCCAATGGACATGGAGATGAAAGGACTGAAAACATGAATATGGAAGAGACCATTAAAAATTTACAGAAGGATGTCCAAAGCCATAAAGATGATAATGAAAGGCTTATGAGAGCCAAGGAGCAGCAGGATGACTTCAACATGAATTTAATGTAGATCTTGAACTGAATATAAAATAAGTTGGATAAGGAGAGTGGCTCAAGAAAATCTGGAAGTCACGAGCCTCCTGATGAGAAAAAAAGAGAAATAAGTGTTAGTAGACATCACCATCACTCCCAGAGGAATCCAATAAGAGGGCACATAGCAACTCAAGTCCATCCCCTGCCAGAAATAATAAGAGGTATGGGGTGGATGAACAGAGAGGAGAAATGAACAAAATCAAAACTCCTACATTTGATGGTGAGCATAAGAAGGATGAAGATGCAGAAACATTGTTGTTGGGCATGAGAAAGTATTTTAAATTGCATAATTATTCTTCTCATGCATAAGGTATAATTGATATCTATCAACTCAAGGGAAAGGCATCCATGTGGTGGGATCAGCTTGTGCAGGTGCAACACATTAAAGAGAAAAGTGTTACTTGGAGGGAATTCAAGAAGTATTTTGAGAAGAAATACTTGACTAAAAGATACTATGAAAATAAAATGAAAGAGTTCTTTGAAATCAATCTTGGGAGTATGACAATAGATGAATATGAGAGAATTCTTTTAGAATTGTTGAAGTATGTCTCTTTCATCAAGGATGAGATAGCTAAGATTCAAAGGTATTTGAGTGGATTTCCATCATTCATCAGTGACAAAATACATTATGATGATCCCAAGACATTGGAGGAGACCATAAGGAGAGATAAATGACTATATGATTAGCAGAAAGCAAGGCCAACTTTCCAAAAATCTTGGGAAGACAAAAACAAATTCAAGATGGATCAAAGGAAGAAGGGGTCTAAGCCACCATTCTTCAAAAATAATCCTCGGGGACAACTAACTCCTAGAGAGCCCAGAGCGATTGAAACAGGGGTTCAAAGGCCAAGGCAGCCACTTATTCAATGTTGGGGTTGTAAAGGGGATCATATGTTCAGAGATTGTCCTCATAGAGGTGAAAAATTGAGAACTGTTCACAATGTACAGCAAGCTGAAATAGTGGAGGACATGGGTAGAAATGTGCCAAGGATATATGCAACCCTGGACAAAAAGAAAGAAGAGTATCATTCACATATGATTGAAGTGGGAGGTATGATCAACAACCAAACCATTGCTATTTTAATTGATTCGGGAGCTAGTCATAGTTATATAGATCCTAAGATGGTGCAAAGTTTGCATTTTCCAAGAAGCAAGCATGGAAAATCTTGGTTGGTGTAGCTGGCTACAGGAGCCAAAAGAAAGGTTAATGATATGGTTAAGTCATGCCTTATGGACATGAATGGACTGAACACTAGGGTAGATTTGAACATCTTGCCTTTAGGTTCTTATGACTGTCTAATTGAGATGGATTGGTTGTACCAACATCATGATATACTATATTGTTATAACAAGGCCTTTACTTGCTTGGATGAGGAAGGGAGCCTAAGGAAAGTGCAGGGGATTCCCAAGGTAGTAACCATCAGAGAAATTTTGTCATTGTAGCTGAAGAGATGTTACAAAAAAGGGTTTCAAATATTTGAAGTTAATATGGAGGAGACACCTAAAGATAAGGTACCAAATTTGGAAGATCATGCAGTCTTGAAAAATTTTGAAGATGTGTTTAAGGAGGTACCGGGACTACCCCCAAAGAGAGATATTGATTTCTCTATAAATTTAAGGCCTGGAGCAGCTCCAGTGTCAAAGAATCCTTATAGAATGAGTACTCCATAACTGAGGGAGTTGCAAATGAAACTTGAAGAAATTTTGAAGAAGGGGTATATACGCTCAAGTGTGTCACCTTAGGGTGCCCCAGTCTTGTTCATGAAGAAGAAATACAGGACATTAATATTGTGCATTGATTTCAAACAGTTGAATAAAGTGATTGTAAAGAACAAGTATCCTTTGCCAAGGATTGATGATATCTTTGATCAATTGAAGGATGCCAAGATATTTTCAAAGATAGATATTAGATCAAGATACCATCAGGTAAGGATTAAAGAGGAAGATATTAGCAAGACCTCCTTCAGGACAAGGTATGGTCATTATGAGTTCACAGTGGTTCCATTTGGGTTGTCAAATGCACCAGTTGTTTTCATGTGCTTAATGAATGGTGTTTTTCGAGAATATTTAGACAAGTTTTTCATTGTATTTTTGGATGACATTCTTATATACTCTAATTCAAAAGAAGAGAATGAGAATCATTTGAGAATGGTGTTGCAAGTATTAAGGAAGCATTAGTTCTATGCCAAGTTGAGAAAGTGTTCATTTTGTCAGAAGCAAATCCATTATTTGGGGTATATCATTTCAAAGGATGGGATAGCAGTGGATCCTGAGAATATAGAATCCATTAGCGAATGTTCAACACCAAAGAATGTGACAGAGGTCAGATCATTCATGGCCTTCCAGGATACTATAGGAGATTTATTGAAGGATTCTCAAAGATTGCACACCCAATCACTTCCTTACAAAAGAAGGGTGTGAAGTTTCAGTGGACATTGGATCGTGAAAGGAGTTTCCATCACTTCAAACAATTATTAAAAAGTACTCCAATAATAAGGATTGCAGACTTAAATGAAGACTTCATTGTATGCACAGATGCATGTAAAGAGGGACTTAGTGGAGTCCTCAGTCAAAATGGGTTTTTTATATGTTATGAATCAAGGAAGTTGAAAGACCATGAAAGACACTATGCCACCCATGACTTGGATTTGGAAGCCATAGTGCATGCCTTGAGGAAATGGAGACACTACCTCATGGAAAAAAGGTTTGAACTAAGAACAGACCATAATGGTCTGAAATATTTATTTGATCAACCAACTCTAAATGCTAGGAAAAGCAGATGGTTAGAATTTCTAAGTGAATATGACATTGATATAAAGAATATCAAGGGGAAAGAGAACAAAGTAGATGATGCGCTCAGTAGAAGAGTGCATGAAATTCATTCTACAACCATTAGAATGTACAAATAAGATTTGAAAGACAGGATTTTAAAGGCTGCCAAATCAGATTTGCATTACAAGGAATTAGTGGCAAAATTACAGCAAGGTATTTTGCAGCAGAAAATTCAAGAATATAAGCTAGATAATGATGAAATTATCATGTACAAGGGAAGAATTTATGTACCAAATTCTAATGAATTGAAAAATATGATATTATGTACATGGCAGAATTTATGTACCAAATTCTAATGAATTGAAAAATATGATATTATATACAGGGGCAGAATTTATGTACCAAATTAGTTAAGCTCACTCACAAGGTAACCAACATTGTTGATGTTTATATGAAGGAAATTGTTATATTACATGGCATACCCAAGACAATTGTGTCTGACAAATATCCAAAATTTACCTCAAAAATTTGGAAGGGATTATTTAATGGATTTGGAACAAACTTGAATTTTAGTACATCTTATCATCCACAATTAGATGGTCAAACAGAGAGAGTGAATCAAGTGATTGAGGATATGTTAAGGATGTTTGTGATGGATAAACCATCAAAATGGGAAGACTACCTACACTTGGTAGAGTTTGTTTATAACAATGGGTACCAAGCATCTCTAAAGATGAGCCCATTTGAGGCACTTTATGGAAGAAATTGAAACACACCATTAAGTTGGGATAACCCAACAGATAGAGCAATGGTTGGACCAGATTTTCTCAGGGAAATGGAGGAGAAAATGATGAAAAAAAATAAAAATTAAATGTTGCCCAAGACAAGCAGAAAAGTTATGCTAATAAGGGCAGAACTCATAGGGAATTTAAGTGGGTGATGATGTATTTTTGAAAGTGAAGGCCAAAAGAAGTTCCCTAAAGTTGGGAATTTTTTCAAAGTTAGCAGCTCGCTATTGTGGGTCGTTTGAAATCCTAGAGAGGATTGGTCCAATAGCTTATATGATTGCATTTCCTGCATCTATTTCTGTTCATAATATATTCCATGTATCATTACTCAAGAAATGTATACCTGATGCTAATCATGTTATTGATTGGAATGTGATTCAAGTGGAGCAAGAAGGCACTTTTCAAGTGCATCTGGTACGCATTCTAGACTGAAAATAAAACATCTCTGGAATTGATCCATAGGGCTTGTAAAGGTCCAATGGACCTGGTATGGTATTGAGGATGTTATTTGGCAGCATGAGGATGCAATGCGGGTAGAATACCTGCATCGTTTTTAGTATTTTTGAAATTTTGTTGTATATGGGTACATGATGCACTAAGGACAGTGCATAAATAAGGGGAGGGGATTGTAATATCCCTAGGTCGAACCCAATTGTAATGTAAATGAAAATGTACTTAAGATGGTGAGTTGTTTTGATATCATTTTGTATGCACATTTCATGGCATAGTGCACACTAGTACTGCGCAATAAAATGATGAAGTGTGCACATTCCTAGATATTGCACGCAATAACTTGAGTGCACACGATATTGAGGCCAGTGAACCTTTGTGTATATGTGGCGTTTTATAGGCTGGTGAGTCGATATTATAAGCTAGGATGTTTATGTTTAGATTAGGTCGAAGAGCCTAGATGTTAAAGGCCAGTGTGCCTACATTTGTAAATGTATTAGCATTAATATAAAATACATCATTGCACGCAAATCGGCCATGATAAAAGAGATGGGGGACTAAAATCCACTGGTTAGGGAAAGGGAGGGGCCTAAAAGTTAAGGAAAAGGGGTAAGCAAGGGAGCTTAAGACAAAAAGGAATATTATATTAATATTTCTTAAATCTCAAAGTATGGATAATTATTTTATCCTGAGTTCTAAAGTTGGGGACAAGTGGGGCCAAAGTAGCTCCCAACATGACAAGTGTCAAGTTGGGGACATGCATACATATTGTTGGGACTTAGTTCATTTTCCCATATTTTCCATCATTCCTTCCATCATTATTCCCATCATTCAGTCATCCAATCAATCATCCATGAGAATGCACACACCCATTGAGATATCCTCTGTATCTTCATGATTGTACCTAAACCAGTATCCATAGCCTTTCTCTGTTGGTGTAGTTGGTTAGCTTGGGAGTTGGACTGAAGAAGCGGGTTGTCAATCCCATGGGATATTGAAGAGGCGGGTTGTCAGGCCCATGAGCAATTTCTCTCTGGGTGAGATAATTGTTGGGAATTGATTTCCCGAAGGTGCTAAACTATAGCTATAGTGCTCTAAGACTTCTTGTCTGGCATGTTGTTGAAGCTTGGAAAGGAAGTGGGGCAGCCGAAGGACTGTTGAGCAGAGAAGGGGAACACTTCTTGGGTGGGACAGGCATGTGGGGAATGAGGGACTGTAGGTTGTTAGTTTGATTTGGCACCTGAGACAGATTCTTTCATGTTTTCTATGATCCTTTAGCCTGGTTAGGAATCCCTTTACCCGGGTGGAGTTTAGTCTCAGCTCGAAAGTGACTCACTGTTGAGAGTGATGAAAAGTGTGGTCTAATGATGGGAGGTTCATGGAAGGTCTGCACGCAGTTGGTGACATTCTTACCAAGATAAGTTCCAATTGTGTGATAAATTTACATGTTGCATTGTTATTTACGTGCTTATTTTTATGGGTTATCATATGTGTGGTTATAACTATGTTTATTTTTATGGGTATTTCCTGTATATGCTGCATGTATATGTTTACTATTATTTCAGTGTGAATCTGTGTATTTACAGAGGTATTTGTATGTTTACATTTAATATATAATGCTTTCACAAGAGTTCTCTGTGTGTATATGTTAATTGCATACAGTTCAAAAAAATTATGTGGCATAGCTCAGTTAGATGTTGGGTATGTTACAGTATGTTCCACAGAGAGAATGTAAGAGTTATCTGGCATAGCGTGGCCTAACATCGATGGTCAGGGATGTTACATAGGAGATTTCTTAGAAAGCAGGGGAAAACTATCAAATTTTTTTTTAAACCTACAAAAGGCATGGCAATAGCAACGTAAGTTCGTCGCAAGTATGGCATCTCATTCGCTAGAAATTGGTGGGTTTTTTTACTCTGCCACGATTTTTTGTCACTACCTGCCATGAATTTTCATCGCACATATGGCATATGCATCACAAGCCTTTGTGGGGATTTTTACTCTGCCACGCTTTTTCGTCGCTATTTCCATGCTTTTTCGTCACAAGTATGGCATCTATGTCGCAAGCCATTGGTGGGTTTTTTTACTCTCGCGCGCCTTTTTGTCTCTATTTCCATGCTTTTTCCTCGCTATTGCCACGCTTTTTCATCTCAAGAAGGTATACCTCTCTTTAGGATGATGACATGTGGCGGCGTGATTTTGTCATTGTTTTCATGAATACCTGGTGTGTGGATATAGCAATGAAAAAAGTTCCACAAAAAATATTGTTTTCCTTCGTGGAAAGTGTGATGGATATGTGTGGAAATAGAAATGAAAAACCATGGAAAATTTGGTCATATGTAGTAGTGAGAGGAGCCTATATTTTGATTGGCACTAGGTTGCCAAGAAAATTTTTCTTACTAGCCAGGGTTTTGGTAGAAACCATGGTGTCTTTGGCCAATAAAAGGAGTTTACGCTTGATTCTGCAACGTCAATAGATTTATGTAATTCGATGACATTCCTTAGGTAGGGATTTCTCCCTAAAAGGTATTTCAAGGACCTTGGTTGGGGATACCCCCAGCCAATCCTCTTGGCATAGGTATTGCACCCTACCCAGGGTTCCACTTAGTGTAGGAAGGGTTTCCCCTAATAGACATCCCTTGTGAAGGAAAAGAGCCTTGTCAGGGATTCCCAAGACCGTGAGAGGAGAAATCTCTTGTCATCACTCCTTGTGAAGGAATGAAGCGTTGCATAGGGTTGGGTTGATTAAAGACAGTGTTTCCACCTGACAAGAATGTAGACAATGAGAAAGCATTGTTTTTTAAATCACCAAACAAAGAAAAAGGCATAGACCCAACCAGATTCATATAGGACTGAGGCCCAAGAATATGTCGCTAAACAAGATGGAATTGGTATTAAGCCTGAACAACTGATAGAAAGAACCTCCAAGTGAAGAGGACGAAGGGGGGATATGAACCCCACCATAATTAATAACATTAAATAGAGAAATGGTTCTTGTGAAGGATCCTTGCAAGGGAGAACTAGAACTCCTTGCCCCCAAACCAACAGTTTGTAGAGTAAAGTAATTTAAATTCAAGCTAGAGTCAAAGCCTGACATCCTATATGAAAAGAGAGCACTAGACGTGTTCTGTATAGAAGGAAAAGTGATCATAGTCATTGAGGGGATTGTGCCACTACTTGAAGTTGTAGGTGTCTGGAAAACTGTAGTCCTTATAGGTGGAGGTGTGGGAGGGGGCATGACACCCCCTCCCTCAAAATCCAAGATGGGAGTATGAGGACTCCCAGAAGAGGTAGCATTAGTTTCTTCCATCACTACTCATCTATCCAAAATACTCTCAGGTGAAGTCACCTCAGGAGGGACTATATGAATAAGAAGTGGTGCTGATAAATTAATGATTAGAGCATTTTCAATCCTAAATCCTTCACCTTCGAGGTTATAAATGGTATACTCCTCTGGTGCAAGTGTATATTATCTAGGAGAAATATCGAGCACAACTTCCAGTGGTCTGGTTTCTTCATACGAACCTTCTTGATCTAGCATTCACCTCAGCGGTGGTGGAGGTGGCTACAAAGTAACTGAAGGAAGGCCCTGAAGCCTAAATGAATGACAGAGTTGTTGATATTCCACATTTTGAAATTATCAACCGACACTCTAAGGTTAAGCTAGCACGAAACATAGAGAACACAATAAAAATTTCCTAAAGTAAAATCAAGCAATCAACTAACTAGAAGGAAGAACAATTACGCCAATCAACACTAGACCAAATTATTGGTGCAAGTGTATCTCGAACATGGAAACACCCTCCAGGTATGTTGTTCATGATATTTATTCTAAAGCTCAAAGAATAATGTCAGACATCAAAGGTTTTTAATGAAATGTTTTTATGAGTGCTTTTTTCTACCTTAAGTTTTCTGAGAAATAATATTTAAAAGAGATTAATGATAAGATGGTACATAGGTTGTATCTCATTATCTAAGTTGAAATTATAATGTCAAATGATGTAGAAATATTTACAAAACTGTTAAAAAAAATCAAGTATCAATTATAGATAAGTCTCACCTTATTTGCAGTGGAATAAAAGTAGAAGATGCACCCTTGAAAAGGAGATAAAAATGCAGTAATTCACACAAATCACAGGTCTTGTTTTACTTACAGTAATAACAAAGGAAAATTTGTTACTAAATGAACTTCTGGTATAATATGATCATAGTAGATGTAGTACTAAATTGAAATCAATTGCTCTTCAATAATTACAGAAGGAAAATCATAAAAATGGACACACAGAGGGAACACATAACTCAAATTGAACGAAACTTAGAATCTCTATCTGCACTTGTATTAATACTAAAAAATTGTTTCTCTTTTACATTCAGAAATAAGCAGCCCCTAATAGATCTAAAATCTATGTATTTATACAAAATTTGTCACAACTAAAAACTGTTTGACTTCCCACAATATTTGAAAAAAAATAGAATGCATCTGAATAAAACAACAACATGCAAATATTGTTGAGTTTTGTTGGCGCTTCATATGTCTCTTCATCTACTGATAGATGCGCTCATTTTCCTTTGATGTTTGAGTTGGGTACACATGTCCATTAGGGCCACCACAATCATTTGGCTTATTGTCTTTACCATTTGATCTCATTGCCATATGTCCCTTCACATGCGTTCACTGGGATAAGGAATTGCAATTGAAGACATGGGAGGGGGGGGATAATTAGATTAATAGCTTGGTGTTTGATTGTAAAGGGATGGCTAATAGTTACAAGGAAGATTAAATGTTCATGGAAAGAATGATGGGGGAACAAGTGTCCAATAAGGAGGTGGGATGAGTGGATGAAACAATGTGGGTGGTAGGGATAGACTGGGTAAGTGATTGTTGGAGGGAGAAAGGTAGAGTGGGTGAAGAAAGTGGACGTGGTGCATGATTTTTCATTTTCTCCCAGCTACACTCACTTCTCCCTATTGAATGCATTGGGTGAACCTATCCATTAATGCCACAAAGAATCTTGAAGGCTCAATCCTTTCATTTAGTTCAAAAGAAAACATCTTATTTTGTATTTGTGGCAGCTTTTACTGGCTCGTGTTCACCTCTTGGACTGTGACCTAAAACTGTGAACTTGGATTAACCAACCATTCATTGATTTTAAGTAGATCAATATGGCTCATCTCTTAGATGGATGCCTGAGTATCTTCCTTGTTCTTTCTAGAGCTTTGCTGGTTCATTTCTATTTTGATCTGCCCCAAGGCCTATAAGATACTATTCCCTTCTAAATCAATCAACTTTTTATTTATTGAAGATAATGCCTCTAAACAAGCCTCTTTTACATCTCTGGAAAGTTTCTTTCCTTCTTCCATATTTGCTTCCCAGGATTTTAGGGCCATTTCGCCTCTTATTTGTTCGGAATGAGAGAGAAGGGGAAGACCAGGGGTATTAGCTCTCTACTTCCATATGAGAACTTCTTGAAACTTAGACTGGGCTGAGCATGCCTCTTTTTCCTTGACATAAATATCCTTTAGGGAAAGGTCTACTACTTGATAACATTTCTGGATAGCATCTACTTTTAGATAGACTTCTTGTTGGGAAAATTCCAACCTCTCATTGAATTCTGATGCTTGTGCTTTGAAGGCCAAAATTTATATCTTTGTGTTCTCTATTAGGGTCACTATGGCCTGTAGTTTCTCAATCAAGTTATCACACTGAGTGATCAGTCCTTTGCTGGTCTTTGAACTTTGGTAGAGAAGCTCAAGGTTATCTTGTAACTGCTTGATTTGATGTTGATGACTAGCCCTGATTTGCACAAAGTCTCGGTTCATCCTACTTATGAGAGTCTGTTATGTACTATATATCTCATTTTTCAATTCTTCTACCAACAAGCATTTTTGTCACAGTTGATCGGTTAAATTTTCCACTGACCATTGATTGGAAGTGGCAAAATCCCCTAACGAACCTGCAACTTCTTTTGCTAACTCTGGACCATCATGATCTTTCTCATCATACACCAATCTTTGCCTTTTAGTGATAACTCCATCCTTTTGGTGAGATTCTCTCTTCACGATAGCTTTTCGTTTCTTGCTAAAGAAGAAATCTGAGGGAGGCATCCATTTAGGAAAGATAGGAGTAAGATCACCTACAAAAGTGAATTCAGAACTGGGATTTCTGAAGCTGTTCTGTAAAGGGGTTAATGATGTGATAGGAGAGCTAATTTTGGTGGAAGGTTATTGTCCTTTTGTATTCGAGGTGCCAACATGAGTGGTTGGTGTTGAATGAGGGACAACTTGTGAATCATTCGGTCCTAATAGTGATGCTCTTATTTCATGAAATAACACTTCTGAGATTTTTGGGACTTCCTCAACTTTGTGCTTAGAGGAGAAACTTGGATCCGATCCTGTAGGTCTAGCTTCCTGTGAATGGGTCGTGAGTTTGAATCTCCTTGCAATATATTTGGTAAACTATTATGTCTGTGTTTTTGAAAGCTGAGGAAACAATCTTGTTGTTTAGGAGGCAGGGTCTAGAATCTGCTTTGGACTTCCTCATAAGATCTAACTCCCCTGAACATTTTGTCATAAGGATAATTCTCATGGATGTATCGCTTCATGTTAAATTGAGCCAGATGATTTTCCACTGTATTATGTGGATCATGCTTCTTGAAATCAATGTCAACTAATTTGACATCCTCCAGGGTTGCGGCCTCGACTTTAGAGTGACCAAAATCTAATAAAGTGAACATGCGAACTTGAATGGGGAAAGTTGGCCAAACCTTTTTCTGAGCTGCTTTCAATTCCTTGTTGATACCTCCTGCTACTATCTGGTATGCCACTTCTCTACACACCAGCCTGTCGGGTAAAAACTGTGGGAAGGCATGAGGAGGAACGAAACAACCAAATACTATTATAAAGGAGAAATTCTCCTCAATGAAACAATCTGAAAGTTTTCCTAAGTTATCCATGATCCTCTCTGAAATCTAGGATGACGGGTGACCATAAATAGCTATACGAACAGGAACTATAATGTTGTGACATATTTCGTAAAAGAAATCCTTAGCGTTCTCCTCCCATAATTTGAAGTGATAGAAATGAATTGGATCGGAACTAGCCGGGCTCCAACTCCAGTTAATTAAGGGAAAAGGGGTCATGAAACAAATAGCATCCATAACATATGTCAAAATGTAAAAAGGGGTAGGATACCCATTTGATTTTGTTGATTTATACTCACCGATTTCCTTGGCCAAATTATCAAATAGCATTTTGGCCCAATTGAAGGTATAACCCTTGGCTACCTCATTCATGATGCTTATCCACTCAAATGAGAAATGTGTAGGGTTCTTCTTCCCAAATAGGCAATGGAGCATCATGGTTACATACAAAATATGAGCGTCTAAAGACGCCATGGCGTACATACTGTGAGCATCAGCTCTGAATTTTTCTGAATGTCCCCACTAGCTCTTGACTATGTCATGACCATTTATAGTGTATTGGGTTCATTCTTTTTTCTTGAACTCTAGAAAAAATGTGGATTTGTAAGTGAATTTAGGGGTAGGAGAAATATTGTACATTACTTGTGTTGGATTACTGAGAGGGGGGGTGAATTAGTAATAGAGAAATTTACTCCTTTTCAACCATATAATCCAAGAGTTATATCAATGTAGAATTATCATCCAATAACTGCAAAGTAAATAAGCAATGAAAAAATGAACAATCATACACATACAAAGTACGCCATAGTTTTACATAGAAACCCAAAGCGAGAGAAAACCACATAATGTTTTTTCTTATATGTCTTGAAGAATTACATTCATTGGAAGCACCAACTTCCTTTGTTTTCCAACTGCAACTGGAAGGAGGCTCCAATCTCCTAGTTTATTAGGCTACAACCCGAGGGAAGCTCCAACTTCCCAATTCTCTAGCTACAACTAGAAGGAGGCTACAACCGAAAGGTGGCTACAACCACCTGTCCTTGCCCCGTCCAATCGCTATGGCATATAAGTAGAATTATGGAACCATTGTCACACTGTCACTGTGAGATATACTCCTGTAAACCAGTACCAATAAACCTGTAATCAACCTGTACCATAAACAAGTGCATCAACCATGCACCAACCTGTAACTCAACCTGTAATCAAACTGTACCATAAACAAGTGCATCAACCATGGACCAACCTGTACCTCTACCTGTAATCAAACTGTACCATAAACAAGTGCATCAACCATGCACCAACATGTATAAAACCTATACCATGAACAAGGGCATAAACCATGCACGAAAACTATACAAAACTTGTACCATGAACAAGTGCATCAACCATGCACCAAAATTGTACAAATAACCTGTACAAACAACCTATCACAACAACTTGTATCATCAATATTATCAATGAAATCAGATCTACTCACCAAGATCAATCACCAAGACAACTCTCAAATATGTGCATCAACCAACCATAACACAACAACTCATAATCATCACCAAGATCAATATGTGCTTCTAATAATATACCAATAAAAGTATGCTACATCATCCATAAACCATGTGTCAACGATAATACTAACAATTTCCTTCAACCATGTACCAAGTATGTACCAATCATGTATCAAGTACTCATCAACCAGGACTCATCAATATGTACAAACATCATCAACTATACACCTCATGTATGTGCCAACTCATCAACTACTTGTCTCAACCATGTACCCAACATGTACCTTAAAGAAAATCCCTCATCAATTTCATCATCCAAATATGATTTGTAAATATTTAATAGACCTAGTATATATGATCACATACCTGCAAACATTCCTTAACTTTAACAACAAGAGACTAGCATTTTCATCAAACTTTTCTTTAGTCTCACATGACTAGTTTTGGATTAGTCAGCAACCCTAACTTGAAATAATATCAAATATATACCTATAATAAATAAAGATATAAAAATGATACACAATGTTCTTCAGTGTTTTTTATGCAATTCCTTCAAGTGTCACTACTTGGAACCTCTCAGAAAAGGAGTTATAGCAAAAATGGCACACCTTGCTGAATTTTGTCTTATTCTAGAGAGTGACATTGTAGAGTGTGCCCCACAAGGAATATTTGTTGAATGGATCTGAAAATGTTACACAAACTACTAAATACTATATTATAACCAACACATCTATTATTACTGAATTTTTATCTGTTATGAATAATTTATAATGTTTTTACCTGAAACACTTGTTTTAGACTAGTTTCAGGACTAGCCACAAACCCTATTTTCCATGGAGTGTAACTCCAAAAATTCAACAACCCAAAAGATAAATTTTTTACCACATATACTTGGATATGTTTCCTCAATTTCCTATCAATCTCACAGTCTAAATCATTCTAGAAAAACATTTATTGTGAAAATGGTGAGATGACCTGTAAATAACATACCTTAGAAAGCATCATCAAAAGAATTTATCCTCCCTTGAATTCCGCCTTCTTTTCTTCACCTTCCATTTTAAATTATGATTATATATCCTTTTTTTACCTCATTCACCTATATATATTCAATATTTTCAAGTGTTATATTAAATATGAGAGCCTTGCCTCTTATTTATACTCTCCAAATATCTTCCTTAGAAGCATCTTCTAGGTCACTTAACCCATTTCTAGGTCACTTAACCTATTTCTAGGTCACTTAACCTATTTATAGGTCACTTAACCCATTTATATGTCACTTAACCTATTTTCCTCATTTTTACGGTTAACCACTTCCATAATTATAAAGTTGTTCATTACTTTATCATTTAAATATTCCTCCTTGACTTTGTCACCTCACTTTATCATTTAAATAATGTTCTTTGATTTTGTCACTTCACGTTATTATTTAAATAATCCTTTTTGACTTTGTCACTTTAATTTATCATTTAAATAATGATTTCTTCTTTGCAAGCTCGTTGACTTCTTGAACCTTTTGGGGCTTCAAGCCAACATATGAGGGTCCTCCAACTTCGTAAGGCCATAACTCTCAAACCGTGAGGAGTTATGTAACGTTCCACATACCACCAAAAATGACATGACATGTACTATCCATATAGAATAGTCTTTCATTCAAATATAACCAAACTCATACCATTATCCATCAAACAAACTTGGGTCCATTACCCAAACCTGGGTTCTCCAACTTCTCATGGCCATAACTCTCTAACTGTGAGGATTTATGTGACGTTCCACATACCACCAGAAATGGAATGACATTTAATATCCATATAGAATAGTCTTACCTTAAAATATATTAAAACTCATACCATTATACATGAAACAACCTTGGGTCCATTACCCAAACCTTTGTGCTACTGGAATTTGCTACTAAACTTTCTCCAAGGGTTGACATCAATTACTAAGGGTTGAAATCAATCTACAATATCGCTCTCCAATGGTTGACATAAATGAAAACCAACAATCCATACCAAATATCCATCAACCTAAGCCAACTATCTGAAAATATCCCCCTTTAGCATTGATGGAAACACTTAGTCATGATAACATTCATGCTTATACTCTTTATCAATGTTTCTATCTCTCCCCCTTTGACATCAATTCCAAAGGGTATCTCTCTTTGGGGCTGATCCCCTTGAATGAACTCTCCTTGGGGTTGCTCCCCCTGTCTACATGCCTTTCATTTGTGTTTATAATCCTCTAATTACTCTCTTTCCCTTCATATGAATAATATCTCCCCTTTTGAAAAAGGGTGTCACTCTGAAGTCATATTGCTCATTCTTCCCTTGTGACAATCTCTCCCCTTGGAAACATGATTCTATGCTCTCTCTCGAAGAATTTACCTTTGCATATGATAAATCTCTCCCCCTTTGTCCTATTTATGGTGCTTCCTCGTGTTCATCTAAGCCATATAAGATAAGCATTCAAAAGCATTCATTTTGGAGTATAAAATACTCCTAGTCTCTACCGAAGATACTCAAGGGATTCCCATGGAAGCGGTTTTGTAAAGATGTATGAAACTTGTTCTTTTGTTCCCACAAATTCAACTCTGATTTTCTTATCTGCAACTTGTTCCTGTAGAAAGTGATACTTGATTGGAATGGTCTTCGTCTTGGAGTGCATCACTGGGGTTTTTTTAGATACTGATGGTGCTTGTATTATCACAATAGATTGGAATGGGCTCATCATACTCAACCTGTATATCTATCAAAGTTTGTTTCATCCATAGAACCCATGTACAACATGTTGTTGCTGCAATATAATGTTCTTCGGCTGTAAATAAGTATATTGTGATTGCTTCTTTCTTAGCCAAGATACTAGACACTCGCCCAAGTAGAACGTTGCTCCATTGGTGCTTCGTCGGTCATCAATGCAACCTACCCAATCTGTATCTGTGTAGGCAATAAGTGATATATCCTTTCCTTTTGGATACCATAATCCAAACTCTTATGTTCCTTTGAGATATTTGAAAATCCTCTTCATTGTTAATACATGTTATTCCTTTGGTGTTGCTTGAAATTATGCCACCTGTCCAACTGCTTGCATTACATCTGGTCTGTATGTTGTCACATATAGTAAGCTACCAATCATTGACCTATATTTCCTCTGGTCTGAAGGCTTTGAATCATCATATTTTCTCAACTTGCAACTGGTTTGCATAGGAGTTGTAACTGGTTTGTGATCTTCCATTCTGAACCTCTTTAGCATTTCTATGATATATTTAGTTTGAGAAATAAAAATTCATTTGTTTCTTTGACATATCTGAAGACCCAAAAAGAATAACAGTTCCCCAAGTAATGAAATTTCAAATTCATTTTGCATATCCTTTGCAAGTTTCTGGCTTAACCTGTCATTAGTACTTCCAAAACAATATCATCGACATAAATTTCAATTAATAAAATATTTCCTTGAGTTACCTTGATGTAGAGGTTGTTGTTTCTGTTTCCTTTCCATAGTTTGTAGGGAGTTTTGTCAGTGTTGTTTCTGAGCATTACTCTATTTTGAATGTGAATTGATGTATGCACTGCATGTGTCCAAAAAATATATGTCAATTTGGAATCCATTAGCATTGCTTGAGCCATTTCCTGTGTAATTATCATCCATTATGATAATGTTCCTTTGTCTCTTAACCAATCTATGAATCCATGCTCTCGTCCACTATCATATATCTGTCCAAACTTGCTAAGTGTTCTTACGAATCCATCTCTATCCATACTATCCAAGACTCTACTTGCGCAATTGTCCATAATGCTAACCCATTTATCACTATACTATCATGAAGTCTTGATTAATCTATCAAACTGTACTTCTGCTAACTGATTTCTCTGAATATTTCTTCTCAAACTCTGCAACCTACTCAAAGGATAGTTCGTTGGTCTGTCACATCTATCGCATAGACTCCCCCTATCTAATATTCATATTACTTGGGAGTCTCTAAGTCGGATGGCTCAAAACAATTCCTGCTCATATGTGTATTCATCATCATCTTCATTGGTAGATTCATCATCATCTTCATTGATAGATTCATTATCTCTCTAGGCTCAGACTTATTTCTTTTTGTCTGTGGATTCATATTTTACTACAATGCCTGAAAGTACAATCTCTTGAACTTGTTCCTTATTTACCTATCTGTTGGTTACTATTATTTTATATTGTCTTAGTTTATTGACCCAGGGTTCATGTCTGTTTGGTTTTCCAACACAACATCTAAAACTATCGGCCCTCCTGGTAAACCAAAAGGCAATACAACACACAGAATGCACTGCGTAGTCTCACCCAAGATAGATTTAATGGGTGGTTTTAAGAATCGGGTGTTTACAGCCTAGGATTGAGTGTGATATAAGAGAGCTATATATTGAACCATTTATTATAACTTGTAAACACAATATAATGTGATCAATGAATTAAGTAGGAAATGTAACAGCTCATTCATTCAACATAATAATAACTGCTGAAGACAATAAATATATGCATGCATTCATCACATAACACAGATGTTACCGCGGTTCACCCCCTCCTGGGCTACGTCCACAAATATTTGTCTCTCAGCTCTTTTATTATAGTATTTTTGCATCTACAGCGTCGCACGCTTACAACTCTTCTTAGTCGGGTAAGATCGGTATGAGGTAGACTATATCACACCAAGCTCCCCAACCCGCGATCTAACCCTCAAGATATAACCTCCCTTGTCTTCTCTAGCTCAACAACTTATACAAAATATACCATACAACAAAATGTCTTATATCGCATCAACTCATGCATTACTAAAGTGACTCTTTCTACAATAACAACAATAGTCATAACTTAGAACCTCTAACCCCCTCTATGATACCTAAGTATCGATATTTATACGTTTTCGACTCTTCAGCCATTACAATACATTACCAAAACCCTAACCCTGACATCCTTAGGTCTTCCCTGCATGCACGCATGTTGTTCCTCCTTCCAGCTATCGCTTTCCTCATGCATGTTTTATTTCCAAAAATCGTCTTAATTTTCCACCTCGGTCTGCCTCCAACAAGCCCCCAACACTGACATGTGGCTCGTCCCGAGCCACCTAACCTTTGTGTGCTTCTCTATCTCCTTGGTGATTTCTTGGAATTTTTCCTTGAGCTTTGTTGCTTGTGTTTGTGCCTGCAGAGTCTTCTCCTTGAGTGTGTCCACTATGTGGACTGCAATTTCGTCACTGATCAATTCCATGCACTCTGCCTAAGTTTGTGCTATCTATGCCTTGGATTCCTCTGCTTGTGTCAAGACTTTTTCTACCCTCTCTTGTAGCGGTTCCATTTGATCATGTCGCTCCTACTTCTATGTTTGCACACTAGTTAGCTCTGCCTACAATCTCTTCATGTCCTATGCCCCTTTGATGCATTCTGTGATAGACATTGTCTTCTGCCTCTGCTTGAGTTCTTGGATCATTGCATTGATCCTTTCTTCTTCCTTGTCCCACGTTTGGACCTGTTTATCCTCCTCCAACTTCGTCCACAACTGCGTTGCTTTATCGAACAAGTCAATTGTTGTGTTGACTTGTTGCTCTATCTCCTGCATCTGCATTGTTGCTTCTTGATTCCTTTGCTCTGTCACTGCTGGTGGAGTGGTTGGTATGAGTTGTTCATGGAGATTCTTGATCTCCTTCTAATATTGATCGATGGCCTGCGCAATCCAATCAATTTTTTATGTTGTTGTGATTTCATCTCTCTGCGCAACCTATGGAATCTTCTCGTAAGTTCCTGCCACTTTCTTCTCCAATCCTTTTATTCGCTTCCTTTCCCCCTGGGTCTCATATTTATCCTGCTCATAGAATATTTCTAGCATGTCCCACTTCTCTATTGCTCATTTCAATTCAACTAATTCATTGTGTGCGTGAGACACTACCTCATGGTTTATGTTAACCTTCAACCTATGTAGTGCCCTGGTTGGCATCCATGTCAACACCAATTGGATTTGGCTTAAGTCCTTCAAGGGTGTCTACCCCACAATATCATCCATGCACAACATATTGGGTGTGATGTGGAATGTTGTGTCCAGGTGCGGTAATGGATGGAATGGATCTCATTCTTCTACTTCCACTCTTTCCTCCATCTGTGGTGATGATGGTTTTGTTCCCCTGCTGCTTGTTGTCTACCCTTCCCCGATTTTCTTGAGGAGCTTTCGCATGTCTTCCAACTCCTCCTGAATCCTATCCCTTTGGTGCATAGCATGGTCAAAATCCTCAAATAGAGAATCCTTGACCATTCAAGCTATCATTTATCCATTGTCATTTGTGATCATATACTCTAGCGATGTTCTTTGTGCCTTCATTTATTGTGTGTGCCTCCTATCTGCATGGTTGGCCTCTTGTTTTCCCTTGGTTCTTGTGGGTTGGGACTTGTTGTGGTCTCTTGTGTAGGCTCAGCATGTTGTTTCTACTCCTTAGTTTATTGCTTCTTATCCTTATTCTTGTTCTAAGTCCCTGTCTTCATTGGCCCTTCGTTTGTCTGTGTTGTTTTTCCCTAGCCCGTTCTTCGTCTCTTGGGCACTTGGATTTCCTTTGGATGGGTTTCTCCCTTCCCTGCCTCTTCTTCTACTGTTCTTTCTAACAATTCTTAGGTGAGGACTGGAATCCTCCTTTCATCGTCCCATTCGTTGATGACCATGTCGATGTCACCCTCTATGATATAGTAGCGCATTTGTAGCCATTGTTTATCAGGATCCTTCCTCACCTGTATCCACATTGTATGTCATGTGGCCTGGAAGTTGGCAATGTCTTTATACCGCACGGCGGCCTCTGGTGTTATCTCCACCTTTTGGAGATGGCTTCCTTTAGGTCACGTAGCTATCCTTCAAATATGGAATCACTCATCCTTTTGATTATAGAATCTAGCCTAGCTCTGAGAAACAAATATCTCGCTCCTTGATTCAGTTTCGGTCTAGTAAAAAAAACTACATACCTTGACTCTTTCCATCCCATGAAGGCTATTAGTGTGATCATCCATGAATAGTGAAATTATGTGCCTAGATACTGCGCATCCTTGCAGTCATCCAGGAAAAATTTCAATAGGTATGGTTCCAAGCTCACTGTGGTTCCTTATGTGAATTGAGATGCAACTACAACAACCCCAGCTGGGACTTCCTCCCTGCGGAATTTTCTTAGCAGCTTGCAGGCTAAGATTTTTGCACCCAATTGTGTTGCGGCATCATTGATCCTCTTGATAATGATCCCTTTTGTCCCCCTATCAGTTCCATACTTTTTCTTCATCTCTTCTTCTAGCTCTTTCTCCCTAGCTCTGTCATCCAAAATGTGTGTGGGATCCATGCCCCGAGATGGAAATCCTATTATGTTCACAATAAGATCTATGTATATCGAGACGAGCTTGTCCAACCATATGTCCCCACCATGCATGACTACTAACAACTATTTGAAGCACGCATTTGCATATTGATCTCTGCCAAAATGTGATAGATATAACAGTCCTAAAATGCATGTCTTCTCCAAATCAGTTTCCCATTGGAGTGGCTGATTAATCGGTTCCCCAAACAGATTTATGCCCACCGTCTCCATGTACACTCTCTTTGGAAGTTCCATAAACTTGTCTTCATATACTACATCATGGTCCAAGTATTTGAGCTTCCCTACATGACCCAGGAGGTCTGGTCCTACCTATACCCCATCTGGTATACGCGGTAGAATAATTTCTGTGGCAGGTGTTATCACTGAAATTTCGTCCGCACAGGGCGACAAGAACTCTGCATCATCAGCACAGAAAAACAGGCATTCATGGCACAAGGATTAATTCCACAGCACAGCAAAAGGGCC
>JZKD02S1674757.1:0-33037 GCA_000966675.3 Picea glauca
GCACTTGGATGGAAGGATGATGGATCATCTTCCAATATCAAGCACACATGTATTGTCTTGTTTTATTTTGGTCCTAAATTTGTTGATAAAGTCACTTGTGATGTGACTAATATGGATTTTTGTTGCATTTTGCTAGGTCGACCTTATCAATATGCTAGGAAGGCTTACTATGATTCTTTCAACAATACTTACATGCTACATAAAGATAATTCCAAATATCATATTCGCAGTACATTGGAACTACCACAACACGCTACTCTTCAAAATAATTCATTAACTTTCATCTACCAACCCTATCCACATCCATCTTTGCAACATGTGGTTTCTCCAACAAAGTACTCTTCTTTATCTCCATCATGATTTTTTTTTCTCATTGATAGACCACAGTGGCCATGTGACACCTCCTCTGGAGGACATTGTTCAACCTTCAGAGTATCTCACCTATTAAAACGCTCTTTCCATGATTGGGATTTACGATATGGTACCTTGTTTTCTTTTGTTCATTCCCTGGTTCATTATCAATCACCCAAATATTCCTTTCAAGTTCATTCCAATTAGTTGAGCATGCACAATTATATTGTCAACACATATCAAAAGGGGATATGAGACAAAAATAACATGATCAACCCTTTAGAAACTATTATTTCAGTTGGTCAACATATGCATCATGTTTGTTCAACATCAGTTATACCAACAATATTTCCCCTATCTCCTAAAAGCATTGGAGGCCAATGCTTCTTAGGTTGGGAGAAATGATAGGGATATAGTACTTAGGAATTATTTGGTATGAACTGTCTTGTTATTGTGTGAGATTATTGCTACTATTATTGTAAATATATCTTAGTTCATAGTCTCATGGAGTGGTTGAGAGAATCTCTCCAACTATCTATATTATTATGTTCGGTTTTTAGTTTCTAGGAGCTTGTCTCTATGGTGGTTGAAGTCACATCTCTATTATTATGTTTAGTTTCTAGTTTTTAGGAGTTGTCTCCATATTGGTTAAATTTATTTTCGTTGATGTATAGCTATATAAGCTTGGTTTTTTATTTATAGAAGATAGTCAGAGATTTTTATTTCACACCTCTTGTGTAATTGAACTCTACTTGAGTGGGATTTTCTCACATCAGTGTATGTTGTGTGTGTGTGTGTGTGTGTGTGTGTGTTCTTAAGTAATAATACCATTGTGCATACTAAAAAAAAATCAAATTCACTTCTTTAGGATTGTGTTTAGATGTCGTTGGAGCTAGATGGTACTCATTTTTATATTGATAGAAATGGATATTTATTACTTCTCATTGTTTTTCCTCTTATCTAGCAAGTTAATGAAGGATCCATGAATTTTTCTTTACCTGTTGAAAATTGATAACAATAGTGACTTGAAGCATAAGTTGTTGGAGCTTTTCATTATAAATGGACATTCATTTCAAATCATCAATATTACTTCTCAATAAATATTATTGTTGCACTTCAACAAATTATAGTATGTTATATTTGATGGTGTTCCCCCATCATGAAAAGCATGTCCTATTTCCCAAGGCCAAATTTGAGACAATGGATATGAGACTAGTGACAATAAGCTTGGGTTCTTAAGTTTATTGACATTGAAGGTACACCTAGCATTAATACTATTAACTCAAGTTAAAAAAAACCATGCTTACAATCTCTTCTTAGATTTGTTTAAGCTATTAGAGGTTTGGTTGACACAACTTCAACTGTGGATAGGTTCTAGGAATGATCATTGCAGATATTAAGACTCATGGAATCTGGGTGAGAACGTAAAAATTCATTAAACCAAGTAGAGTATGGATTATGTCTCGATGGATTAGATTTGTTCATTGAAATTCAACCTAATTATAACTGTAGACTTGGAACTCAACTTAAGATGACGTGTTATTCCAAATATTATTATTTTGAGATGATCATGTATGAAATTAAAACAACCCCAACCATTTCAGATCCTTGGATATTATAATATATTTTATCGTGTACTTCTAAAAGAACATCTATAAAAGTTTTAGTTGAAAAAACACATCCATATGCAACTTGGATACAATCTGATTCATAAATAAATAAGGCAATATCACCAAATTGAAACTTTGTATTACCTATGCCAAATACAAATTAGGTACTTATTAAACACGTTTTAACTTTATATGTTGAGTTGTGGTCTAGTGGTTGAAATGGATTGTCGCCAAGTTAGTGACCCGAATTCAATCCTTGGCAAGCTTAGTTCCCTAGATTATAAGTTATCCAAGAGAGAGAAATATTGAATGAAACCACAGGGAAACCTTAAAACCTACAATAACGAAGAAAATAACATTATTTACCTATAGAAATCTACTAATAAAAACCAATATAAGACCAAACAATAGCACTAGAACAGATTCATAGGAACATTAAAGAGAAATAAACTTGTGCACAAGTGATAGAGAAAAATTCCCAAGAACAAGTGAATTCCAAAGATATAGGTGCCCTAAGGCATTAAACACTTTATAATAAAATGATACTCATAGGCTAAATAATGATCAAAAATATCACAAAATAATGATTTACAAATGACTCTTGACTGTGTATTTATGCATGACTCAAGGGTTAAGGTTCTGTTCTTAGGAGGGGTTATGGAACTGCATATAAGTTTATAAGGTTGTGCTTAAATGTAACTAAGTATTATAATAAAAACAATTGCATCAATGCCTAACCAAATGAATTAATAAAAAAATATGATTTAACCATAGCCAAATGTGATGATTACACCATTCTCAACACTCCCTTATATGTTGAACATGTTGATATTTTGATGTAACTATCGAAGATATTATTTTGTATTTGTATTGGTCAAACATTGAGAAGGTTATTGTAATCTCATTGTATAAATCGACTCAAAAGAAATTGTTATTTTATTGTTATCCTTATTGTAGAAGTCAAAATGGCCCCTCTTAGGGTTGCTCCTTTTTAGGAGTCAAGTTATGTGTATAAATAGAGGTCGTGTTCCTCTCATTTGTATACACACACAACTCTCCTTCTCTTTTGTATTTGGAGCATAGAAAAGGAGGTCTAGTGCATGAGGTTTTTGTTTCTTGGTCTTTGGTATCTTGGTCTTAGTCTATTTGTGGAGAGCTATAATGTGACATTGTACTGGTTGAAGGAATCTATACTGAAGAATTGGTTGTTGGGTTTTCTCCCCCACAAGGGTTTCTCAGGATATATCTTGTGTTATGTGATTTTTTTATCTTTCAATGATCCTATTACATGCAATTGTTAATGAATGTTAAAGAATATAATTGTAACTTCTAAAATTATAACATGGTATCAGAGTAGGCTTGAATAGAAGATAGTCTGCAGATCTAGAAGACAAAAGGAGATGTTTTTATTGATGGGAGTGGTTTTCAGAAAAGACAAGACCACCAACAAGTGCTCCCTAGTGGAGTGCATCTTTTCCCTGGATCAGATCTTCAGAATCCAGAATTTTTGATTTAGGGGAAAGATGACTACCAGAACCAAGATTGATGAGAATTTGGAGGGATCTGACAACTTCAGAGCCTATAGGTACAAAGTACCCCTCCTCCTATAAGAACATGATCTAGAGAAGTTCACTAAAGAAGAGGTTTCAGAACTAGAGGGAGATGATGCTAAAGAAAAGAACAAGAAGGATATGGTCAAAGCAAAGATTATTATTGAAGACTTCATTAATGACCATCTTATTCATAACATATCTTCATTATCCACTCCAAAAGGAATGATGGGTTCCTTAAAATGACTATTTGAAGGAAACAACAACAACTAAAGATTGACCTTGAGAACTCAGTTAGAGAATGCAAGGATCCAGAATTTAGAAACCATTCACTCTTACTTCTCAAGAGTGAACTAGATCGAGGAGTAGATAGAAGCCATTGGTGATACAGTGAATGGAGAAGAAATGGTGATGATCACCTTGAAATTTGAATGGCCTCACAAGGTCATGGGATGCATTTATTCAAGGAATATGCTCAAGAAGGAAGCTACCCAATTTTAGTAGGCTATGGAAAGATTGAAACCAAGAAGAAGCAAGGACGAAAATAAGAGAAGAGAAGATAACAGATGATGATCAAGCCCTATCCGCCCACACCAGGAAAGGAAAGAGAAAGAAAGAACCATCCTCACCCAAGAAGTTTCATAAGGTCCAAAGAAATAACCCAAATATCATATGTTTTTGTTGTCAGAAAATGGGACACATTGCTAGGAATTTTTCTCTCATTTAGAGACCAAGGGAAAAGAAAGGAGGTAAAAGGCATCATGTTCATACAGTTGAAGATAATGATCCACCGAATAAGGTTGCAAAGGAATATGAATCAAGTGATGAGGAGTATGTTCTTATCTCATCCCTTACAGGAACTTTCACTCATGGAAGTGAAATTTGGTTGGTGGATAGTGGTGCTTCCAAGCACATGACAGGTTATAAAGACTCCTCGTCTAACCTTACTCATAAGGGTTCGCTACACAAGGTGAAATTGCGAGATGAATATCAGTATCCGATCAAAGGAGTAGGAGAAGCCTCCTACAAGTTAGACTCAAAAAATCCAATGAATATTAAGGAAGTTCTCTATGTTCATGGATTGAAGAAGAACCTTCTCTCGATTTCATCATTGGATGAGAAGGGTTATAGAGTTGCATTTATTGATGGACAATTTTTTATGTGGCCTAGAAGGAAGACTTTTTATGATGTTGTGGTTATTGGAGTTCAAGAGGGAGGACTCTACAAATTG
Organism: Picea glauca; assembly: GCA_000966675.3. Lineage (NCBI taxonomy): Eukaryota > Viridiplantae > Streptophyta > Pinopsida > Pinales > Pinaceae > Picea > Picea glauca. The sequence continues at coordinate 4,743 of JZKD02S1674757.1, forward strand.
AAAGGGCGATCATATTCATCATTAATTCACGATATTGTGAATCCCAATGAATCTCACCTACATTACAAGGCCCTACCGAGTGTGAGGAAGATGGTGATGAGACTACCAGAGATCCAGGCAAAACTAGACGACGTTTGAAAAGGTTGCACACAAGGCAAGAATGTGAAGCACTCCTTTCCTAGCAATGATAGTAGATCCAAAAGAGTATCATACATCATGCACTCGGATGTGTGTGGACCAATGTCAAAAACTTCACTAAGAATGTATGCATATTATGTGTCTTTTATTGATGATTACTCATGTAAAAATTGGATATATTTGTTGAAGGAAAAGCATGAAGTGTTTGGAAAATTCAAAGAATTTAAGGCACCGGTAGAAAACATGACAGAGCGGAAGATAAATACCTTGCGATCAGATAATGGAGGAGAATTCACTTCAGAGGAATTCAAAGAATATTGCAAGGAAGTTGGGATTAAGAGGGATCTTTCTACTCCCTACAATCCTCTGCAGAATGGAGTAGCAGAAAGGAAGAATCAGACGATCATGGAAGTAGTGAAGGCTATGATCCATGATCAAGATCTACCTATGCCTTTACGAGAAGAAGAAGCAAAGAATGCAGTGTACGTACATAAACAAATTCCCCACAAAGTGCTTTAAAACAAGACACCAGAGGATATTTTTTCAGGAGAAAATCCAGAAGTCAGTCATTTAAGGATATTTGGTTGCCTCGTATTTGTGCATGTCCCCAAGGAAAAGAGGACAAAATTGGATCCATCTGGAAAGAATGGAATATTTTTTGGTTACATTGACACATCGAAGGCATACATGATATATATTCTTAGTCACTGGAAATTTGAGGTTAGCTGAGATGCCACCTTTGATGAGAGTGCATCTTTCAGCAAATCAAAATAGGACTGTGCAAAAGAGGTTCATGTAACATCCATATTTCACTGAACCCATTTTCCTAACATTGTTTTATTTTTTAGGACACTTGTCTGCAAGTGATCTGGCTAAACATGGTATTATACGAATGCCTGAATGGTTTATGAGTTAAATTTTATGCTATAATTGAATACTGAAATTTTGATATGTTAATTATATTGATGTATAGCATTGGCAAGAATTATGATGAGGTTTCCTGAGTGTGTAGGAAACATAACACAATGAGAATGTTTATGGCATCGGCATAACACTTTTGACTATGGATTGATTCAGGGAGTGGACTATTGACTTTGATTATGAGTACTTGGTTTTATTACACATCTATTATGATGATGATTTCAATTATGAATTTTATATATAAGAGTTATTAATATTATTTTATCAGTGGATGCAGCCATGGTGATGCTTTCTAATCTAACTCACATATGGAGTGAAGGGGTCATACATAGATAATAGATAGATTAGAGAGAGGTGTGGCAACGTCCCTATCACATCCTAATAGCACTCCCACTGTGACCTTAACTGAAGGTTAACGACTACCTTGTTCTTGAGAGGTTCACAATGTTGTGAGGGAAGACTGAGACAATTCCTCACGAGGATTTCTGAAGGGCGCACAATAAGGTGGATTCTTTTAGAACATAGGATGTATAGAGGTGTACACATGTTCCTTGTGTCATATTAACCGTTTGAGGGTAAAATCACGTGTCAAGACGACTTGCTACAAACTCACCAGAAAGTTCGCAGCGAATCAAGAAAGTACATCATGCACTAATCACATATCATTATGCTTTGGAAATGTGGCAAGGGGTATCTTATTTTTTTAGTGATTGTAGCCGGTTCTAAAAGTTTTCCCAGCTTGTGCAAGTTTTAAAATTTGAAATAAATTTTGAATGTAAAAACGCACCTACAGGAAATTTCACATCGCGTGTTGTCAAAGGCATTGTGAACTGGTAGTTTTGGGACAATTTGTAGTGAATTAGTACACAACAAAGTCATTTTTTCATCATAACTTTTAAATTCCGATCTGGGTTATTCTGAAATTTTTTGTGGATATGAATCATTATATTATTGACTTTCTGACCAAAAATCATCCTGACCCAGTTCGTCGTTTGGGAGAAAAGTTAAAATAATCACCTACAGGAATGTTTGCAGCGCATGCTGTCACAGGTGCTACAAACTCTAACAATATGATAAATCCAAGTTGTAGGAGGGATGTCACCTATCTCAGGAGGTTCGAATGGTTTCCTAGGAGGTATTTGGACATGAGGGACATGTGTTCCACCACCAGATCAAGAAGCATGACCTGTTTCAAAGGGAATTTATCACAATAGCCAAGATCAAGCAGCATGACCTGTTTCAAAAGGAATTTATCACAATAGCCAAGATCCAAAAAAATAGGAGCTAGGTGGATTTATGTTTCACCTTATTGTAACAACTCCTAGAGAAAAGGGAATCCAATTCAACCACTTGGGATTCAACCTCTTTAGAATAGGAAGGAATGATAAATTATAGATAACAATTGTTTTTTTTAGGAAGAGGTTCAGTTCATGATCCAAGAGAGGAGAGAGCTTGAGGAGCAATTTAGCTTCTTATTTGTAAGCCTGAGGGTCTGTTTGTAATCAACATTTCTGCCATTGAAGATTCATGAAGCTATTTATCAGATGTTGTTTTTCTTTGTTGTCATTTTACCTTATCTTCTTGCTTGAATAGATTACATTCTTTGAGGATCATAGCTACTATTGATTAATGGATTCATGAGCAATAGAGGATCTGTTGTAACTTTTCTATTAATCATTGTTTATTGTTTAAGAACTCTTTAATCTATTTGCAGAAAGGATCTATGTATGATGGATGTTCTACCTTTTTGTCACAATCTCTATGTTTTTACCCATAATTATATATAACATTTATCTGGTATACAGTTTGATTACCTTTGATATGTAGGATGTTATGACTCCATACCCAATGGAATGCCTCTACAAACAGTTTGTTTCCATCTCCCTTTATTTACTCAGTCTTGTTGATCCACTCAAGTATAAACTTGTTTTAATCATTTATATTCTAATGGGTATTGGGCATGTTCTTAAAGAAGTCTAAGAACAACTCCTGGTGCTAACATTTTTGGCTCCATTGTCGGGGACGAAGATGAAGAAAAACTTCCCTGAGAGAACGACATAGCATAGATCCAGTCTTTGATGGTGAACAAGGGCTAGTTACATGGTTTTGACTGTGATCATTCACCTGGCGACTCCACTCCATGAAGGAATAATCTGTTGGAAGCACTTATAGTTCATATTTTCATATGCAATGGAAGTTATTCTGGCTCGAAGGTATGCATTTTGTGACTTCTCTTATATACCCGGCTTTCCAAATCTTGTACTTGATAGAGAAGTATGGGAACCTTGCCTTTCGAGGTTTGGGGGAAACGAGCATGATCATCCTAGTGAGCACTTATTGGATTTTCACGAGTGTATGCATAGGCTAAATATTGATCACGAGGATGTTCTTATTAAAATGTTCATATTTTATTTGGAAGGACATTCTCGAGAGTGGTGTAGAAACCTCATTGTTGCTAGCATTCATTCGTTGAAATATTTTCATACCGCTTTCAATTATTATTGCAAACAAAATTATCATGTTGATCTCCTATATGAAGAATGTTGTATGGATCTTTTATATAAAAAATATGTCAACCTTAAAGATCAGGATTTTTGTAATCAAGGAATTGTTGGGGAAGAAATTTGTCTTCAGGATCTTCAACAAGTTTCCTATGCTTTCCAAAATGATGTGCTTTCTCAAGAAACAAAAGTTGAAATAGATGAGAAGATCCCTAACCTATTTCTTGTTGACCGTCTTCTTGTTTCTGATCAACATGAGGTTGTTTTTAATCCAGTGGAATTTCCTTTTGGAATCAATAAAATCAACCTACAACAATCTTCAGATTTCCAAGAAAATGGAATTGGCAGCAATAATATAACATAAAATATTCAGAAATAGTTCAATTTTCAGTTCAAGCAGGGTGATGGAGATTTATTTAATGTATTTCCTTTTTTTTTTTATGACCATATGGAAAGATTCATGGAAGTTCATTGGAGTCATCGTTTTTATATTTTTGACGTCATAAAAGCTTATTTTCATAACTGTAAGAAGAGACTATCATTTCATTCATGTTTTTGTTCTTCAATGTCTTTAGCTATATATATGCTCAAAGGTGAAAGAAAAATGAAGTTTTTAAACCAGATCCTTGTATGGATTCATTGGAAGCATGACTTCACTTGAGAAAAGAATCATTTTAGAGTAGGAGTGGGATGAATAAGCTCGGCAATTGAGCATTTGGTTTGCAGTTGTTTTCAGTTTGCAGTGAGTGTTTTTGAGTTTTCAATAAATGATCAGAGGTGCTCTCAAGGCATGAACAACTCTCAAGGCATAAACATGGATACATATTGCAGAGATGAAATGGATAATGCACTGGAACTGTAATGTTCTTGGAGCCTCACAGGGAGGTCTCCATCCCCTATGGAGCTAGATGTTAGCACATAGGATGTATAGGGGTGTACATAGGTTTCTTATTTCATATTTAACCATTTCAAGGTCAAATCATGTGTCAAGAAGACCTACTGCAAACTCACTTGAAAGTTTGCAGTGAATCAAGAAAGTACCTCATGCACTAATCACATATCATTATCCTTCATAAATGTGGCAAGGGGTATATTATTGTTTCCAATGATTGTAGCAGGTTCTAAAAGGTTTCCCATCTTGTTTTGCAAGTTTTAAAAGTTGAAATAAATTTTGAGTGTAAAAACACACCTACAGTAAAGTTCGTAGTGCGTGTTGTCAAAGGTGTTGTGAACTGGTAGTTTTGGGATAGTTTGTAGCGAATTAGTACACAACAAAGTCACTTTTCATCATAAATTTTAAATGTCGATCTGGTTTCTTCTGAAAATTTTTGTGGAGATGAATCATTATATTATTGACTTTTTCACGAAAAATCCGCCTGACCTATTTCGTCGTTTGGGAGAAAATTTGAAATCATCACCTACAAGAAAGTTCGCAGTGCATGCTGTCACATGCACTACAAACTCTAACAGTCTGATAAATCTGAGTTGTAGGAGGGATGCCACCTATCTGAGGGGGTTCAAATTGTTTCCTATGAGGTATTTGGACATTAGGGACATGTGTTCCATCACCATATAAAACAACATGACTTGTTTCAAAAGACATTTATCACAATAAACAAGATCCAAAAAATAGGAGCTAGGTGGATTTTATGTTTCACCTTGTTGTAACAGCTCCTAGAGAAAAGAGAATCCAATGAAACCACTTGGGATCCAACCTATTTAGAGTAGGAAGGAATGATACACTATAAATAGCAGTTGTTTTTTTGAGGAAGAGATCCAATTCATGATCCAAGAGGGGAGATAGCTTGAGGAGCAGTTTAGTTGCTTATTTGTAACACTGAGGGCTTATTTATAATCAATATTTCTGCCATTGAAGATTCATGAAGTTGTTTATCGGATGTTTTTTTTCTTTGTTGTCATTTTACCTTATCTTCATGCTTAAATATATTGCAGTCTTTGAGGATCATATCTTCCATTGATTGATAGATTCATGAGAAGCAAAGGATTTGTTGTAGCCTGCCTATTAATCATTGTTTATTTTTTAAGCACTCTTTAATCTGTTTGCAGAAAGGATCCCTGTACGATGGATGTTCTGCCTTTTTGTCACATTCTCTATGCTTCTACCCATAATTATATATAACCTTTATCTGGTATATAGTTTGATTGTCTTTTATCTATAGGATGTTATGACTCCATGCCCAATAGAATGCCTCTACAGACAGTTTGTTTCTCTCTCCCTTTCTTTACTCAATCTTGTTGATCCACTCAAGTATAAACTTGTTTAATTCATTTATATTCAAATGGGTATTGGGCTTTTTCTTAAAGAAGTATAAGAACAACTCATGGTGCTAACAAATTCCGTATTCCTCAGTAAGCCCTTAGTCTCACACAAGACTGAGAAGTGGAGTATTGACCCCAAGCGTCAGACAACTTTCAAACTAAGTCATAAATGGATAACCTAAATAATGGTGAGTGACACCCTTGGACCACATGGGCGCATCTTTAAGGGCACATCACATGAATAAAATTAATAAATTAATAAAGATATAGAAGACCATAGAAAATAAAACGAATACTTAGAATTGATTAGAGAACATAATATAAATTATATTAACTAATAAATTGTAATACATAGCAAAGGGTTCGATTCAAAATAAAAACATTAAGAAGTGTCTTGGAATTGCTAGAGGTCTGGATACTAATGAGAGTCGAGTTTTTCATGCGTGTAATTAGCTAGCTAATAACGCACCAATTAGAGAAACGAGTCTAATAGACAGTTGAAGGTTCGGCAAGAACAAGAACGAAATTTATGAAAAATATCACGTCTATGTTCAAGGTGTAACCGCCAAGAACTTCTGTCATCATTGGAGTCATCAATATTTTAGTGTCGTTGTATCACCCACATTAGCAATCTTCAATTTGCAATTTCTGTTATTTTGTGTTAATTTCATTGGATTTCCGTCTAACTCTTGTACATGGCATGGTGATTATGAATCAGGTTATTTATTACTTGAATTATGTTAACCAGGAGTAATAATGTTGCACTAAGGTTAACGCCAGATAATTATGTATTCTCTCTAGGTGTCTTAAATACTATCTCTTCATTTTAAAAATAGTAACGTTGATTACGTGATTGGAGAGGCGATGCAAGAAATTTTTAATCTCTAGAAACTTCTTCGCATAATTCCTCTCTGGCTATTTTTGTCCGGAAGTTCTAACCCCCAAATTAATAGCTCTTATTTTTCTTCGTAGGTTATTTAGCTTTTATAGGATTCTTGTTCAAACAAGTTACGGGCCTACGTTTAAATTATTGGGCATAGAGATTATTGTTTAGTTGGGACTAAGTCATGGATGATGAATATGAAAATAAATGTTTCTATCAAGAAACTTCATCACAGAGGTTTGAAGGCGGTCGAAACTCATCGACTTAACTGCTTGTTTTGTTCATACAGGCCTGTCACGATTTTTGTGGTTATAAGTTCGTTGTAAATCAATTTCATTTTATTTCCATAATAAAGTATTAAAGGATTTAAAATATAAGTTTGAATTGATGTTGCAAGGAATAATCCCATCTAAATTTTCCATCTAACAATTAGTTGGAAGAATCCAATTGTCGAGGAGCAAACTCTTAAAACATTTTTTGTTCTCATTAAAGTTATATGTGGGAATTTTAAAATTTATTTTTATGGTCATGCATATTTTCCAGTCATAATATATATTCAACTCTATCATAAAACCAATTAGAATTTAAACATTATCGGTGTTTTTAAAAGTAAGAGAAAGTTGTATTTATATAAACAAATTTAAAACAAACTATTTGTTCCATGAATTAATATAAATTTCACAATTGTATCAATCAAACATCGAACACATATAAAATTGTCAAAACTTAATGAAGCCTTCATTTTCTCATAATGATTATTATGACTCATATAATTGAACATAAATTTCAACAACTTTTACCTTATGAAAAAAGTTTGTATGGTTATGAATTTTAGAAAGAATTGAACAAAAATGATAAAGTCCTTGATATAATTATAAAATTACATATTGGTTTACAAGATTTGGATTGTGAAGTAAAGAGTAGTTTTGATGATGATTTTTGTCAACAATACTTAGCCGACAAATCATTTCCAGGATCCTCCTCTCATTTCAAAATTGCTTGCGCAAAGTCGTGTGCGCTCCCGTTGAGTTGTTGCTACACATTCAAGGAAGTTGTCTTTGGGATATCTTATCATTCACAAGTATTTTTTTTATTATGGAAAAGTATTGGTGATGATCTTTGGTCAATATACATGTTACAATTTACTTGTATGAAGATATGTAGCACAAGGGAAGAAGATTTTGAAACCTCATCATCTATTAGATGGATTAGCAGAGGTAATAGGAGAGAATTATGAACTAAAAAATTTGTGATATGGGCCATTTGGAGAAGTGTTAAGGTCCACACAGGAGACCATCATTCTTCCACCATGGGTTGTTCTTGCAGTACGGTCAAGGCCTAGTGTGTGGGATTATTTCTGTGTCAATGTTGATGAACTTGTTGTTGAACAATTTTCTGTAGCTGAATATTTGGAATTCAAGGAACAACTTGTGAATGGAAGTGTCAAGGATAACTATGTATTGGAGCTAGACCTTGAGCCTTTCAATGCATCCTTTCCTCGCCCAACACAACTATCTTCCATTGGTAGTGGAGTTCAATTTTTGAATCGACATTTGTCCTCAAGACTTTTCCATGATAAAGAAAGCATCTGAACCTTGTTGGATTTCCTTCGAGCACACAACTACCAAGGCTAGAAGCTCATGTTGAATGAGGATATAGAGTTTTCCCAAGCTATGCTCAGCCTTGGTAAAGGTATAGGAACATATTAACAAGTTCCCTTTGAATACACCATATACAGAGTTTGAAAACAAATTACAAGAAATTGGATTGGAAAAAGGATGGGGAGACAATGCAGAACATATGTTGGATATGATTCATTTTCTCTTGGAGATCCTTCAGGCACCTGATCCATCAACTTTAGAAACGTTTCTAGGAAAGATTCCTATGGCCTTTAATGCTATGATTCTTTCACCTCATGGTTATTTTGGGCAAGAAAATGTTTTAGGAATGCCAGACACTGGTGGACAGGTTGTGTGTATACTCGATCAAGTTCGTGCCTTATAAAATGAAATGTTGTTGAGAATAAAACAACAAGAATTATATGTCACATGTGATATCATCATGGTAACTCGTTTGATTCCTTAGTCATATGGCACAACATGCAATCAACGAATTAAAAGAATTAGTGGAACACAACATTCATGGATATTGCGAGTGCCCTTCAGAACAGACAAAGGAGTTTTGCACAACTGGGTTTCTCGATTTGATGTGTGGCCTTACTTGGAAATATTTGCAGAGGATGTATCAAATGAAATAACAGTAGAGCTAAAAGGTCAACCTGATTTGATTATTGGCAATTACAGTGATGGATATTTAGTCACATCTTTGATTGCACATAAACAAGGAATCACTCAGTGCAACATAGCCCATGCTTTGGAGAAGACCAAATACCCAGATTCAAACTTATATTGGAAGAATTTTGAATAAAAATACCATTTTTCTTGCCAATTTACTACAGATATAATTGCAATGAATCATGTAGATTTCATTATCACTAGCACATATCAAGATATTGCAGGAAGCAAAGGTATTGTTGGACAGTACGAAAGCCACATTTCTTCACCCTCCCTGGACTTTATTGCATGGTTCATGGAATTGATGTTTTTGATCCCAAATTCAACATTGTTTCCCTAGAGAAGACATGCAAATTTATTTCCCTTATATAGAAAAGAAACATCGCCTTACTGCTTTACATGGTTCAATTGAGGAACTCTTGTTCAATCCTGAACAAAAATTTGAACATATGTGTGTATTGAATGACCATAAAAAACCCATTATCTTCTCTATGCAAAGAATTGACCAGGTGAAAAATATGACAGGACTGGTTGAATGGTTTGCAAAGAACAAAAAAATTGTCAACAATGAAAGTGCTGAGATCACCCGCATGTTGAACACAAAGTTTAATGATATATAAAAATGTCCACCTCATTTGCACTCCCAAATTGATGAGGTCAATGATTGGGTACTTAATGGAATCAATAATGGAGTTTATAAATGTGGATTTCACAAGAAGAAAGAACCTTACGAACAAGCTTCATGTTCAGGAGGTTGACTATGTTGCATGGGTTTACGACTAGGACGCCTATGCATGTAGTAGACAAAAATTCTCTGCACAACCAATTCTATTCATGCATGAGAATTCGAACTCTGCCAATCTTGTACCCAAGTTGAAAGCTCTTGCTGAGAGAAGGAAATTAGAAGATTCATTAGTCGGTCATGTTCTCACTGTGACAACGGAACCCATGTTAGCACATGTGAAAAGGTGACTTGAGATTCCAGGAGAAAAAATTGTTGTTTGGTGGATATCGACAATTGAAGATCTGGTTACTGACAGGAGCACAAAACATAGTTTTATCAAAAATGCATAAAAAGAAATTTGTCAGTACTTATATAACCATCAGAATAAATATAGAGAAGAATGAAATTGTTGATGGTAATGAAGTTTCAAAAGGGAAGGATTTTCCCATGGAACTCTTTATGCGTATACTTAGGCTTGTTGATGATCATTGTAATTATTGAATCTGGTGTATGTACTGGCTGGAGAGAGAAATTCACATTGGTATTCAAGAACTTTCCTTATCACGGTGTAAGTCGAACATGAGAAAATTAATTATGTCAATTGCTCCTAGATTCACTCATTTTCAGTCCCTTAACCTATGACATAACCAACATCAACTTGATGATCAAGCAGAGAGGAAATATATTATTAAGTTGTGCAACTACGACGAAGGAAATGGCACGGGAACAAGTAATTAACTAATGATTTTTCAGTAATATTCATTTTAATAATGAGAAGCGATTCCAGCCCATAACGGTTGAATATAGTTAAGGGAAAAAACGAACTCTAACCACTCAAACTTCTCATCAAATTTTATAAAATGAACAGGTAATGCACAACAAAAGGGGAGAAAAAATTTTCTGAAGAAGAAAATTTAGAGAAAGAAAATCTTGAGAGAGAAAACTTTGGCAGAAAATTTATAGAGAGGTATGCTTGGAGTGTTGTGAGGTTTGCTTCATTTCATTCTTATTTTACATCTTCAGGAAAGATTGACGAAATCATTAGCAACAAGGGATCTTGTGATGCAACGAAAAGATAAAGCAAGGATGAGCTTGTTGGTTTCCATAAGGTGAATGTTTACTTGTTAGTTTGTTGTATTCAAGCTCGATTTTATTTGGCGCTAACCAGTTTCTGTATGCAGGTTTTCTCCTTGTGATTCGACAACATTGCTCAATTTCATCTTGGCTCAGCTTTCTTTTTCTTTTTCATGCTTAGTCTCTCTATTGTAACATTGTTGTAGAGTGACTAAAGACCATATACATGGCCCTAATCTATGTAGAGACTTGTAGATTTCGAAAATTTATGAATTTGTATGGGGAGCATTTCAAATGAAAATCAATTTGTTTTCCACTCTAAAACTCTCTTTATTTATTTATTTTAAATTCTCAGTTTCTCTCATCTTCTTTTAATACAACATTAAGGATAAAAATAAAAAGACAAAGACAAACAAAACATGTTTATTCTGTTAAGAATCAAGTGTATAATTTTTTATTCATTAACTTGTTAATATGTATAAACTTTTCTTGTTTTTTTTATTGTTTTAATTTTCTTATTATTTATAATATCCTTCTTCTAAAAGAAAATATTAAATATTAAATCATTAGAGTGTTACTCTCATGTAATCTTCAAAATTTTTTAGTTTAGTAAAGTTTTCTTTTCAAATCACTTTAAAACTAACATAATTATACTAACTTTCTTAGTTTCATTTTAAATATTTTCTTATAAAAAAATACAAAACAAATTGCCTTTTCATTTTAGTATTTGCATTTACTTTGTTAGATTTAATTTTTGTTATGTATTTACTTTGTTAGATTTAATTTTTGTTATGTCAAATGTATAAACTTCAACATAAAATCATTAAAATTATAAATTATATAAAAATCAAATATTGCTAAAAAGTGAAATTACAAGGCGAAGGACCCCGCTTGGACTGTAGGTTAGAGGATTTTTAGCCTGGAGCTCAATGCACATTCTTGTATGGGGCTTTAAGCCTAGGGTGATATTCCTGCCTCTTCTCGCCTAGCCCCGCGGGAGGTTGAAAATGTTGGTGTTGGGGACTCTTTAGTCCCTTGACATCAACATATATTTTGGCGACCATACTGGGGATGATCGTTCAATGGTTCGTTCCTAGTTTTGTTTTAATTCTTTCAATTTTATTTTTATCTTTCCTAGACCCCAATGTATCAACTAATCGAAAGTATGTTTAGTGGTTGTAACCCTGTGGTTTCAGCTACTAACTATGGGAAGGTCATTCACAAGTATGGGATTTTTGAGTTTGAAGAAGACTTAAACAATTCCCCTTGGTTTGTGCCCACTCCCTTAAAGTTCGTTCACCCGGTTAATCCTTTACCTCACAAATTCAAGAACCATCTACCTATCTTTCATGGTGACGGAACTATTACGGTAATGGAACATATTCGTGCATTTTTGAATGCTTGCACCATTCTCGGAGTAAATAATAATGATAGTTGCATGATTTTGTTCATGAATTCACTTCAAGCCGATGTCGCCTCTTTATTTTCCAACCTTCCTAATGGATGCATCTCTACCTGGTTTGAACTTTTTTACTAGTTTACTTCTACCTTTGGGCATTTAGATAGTCCTTGCGGGCATCTTAAGAGGTTTAACTAGTTACGCATGGAGGATAATGAGAGCATTCTTACTTTTAATCTTAAGTTTATTAAGTTATATATTTCAATTCTTACTCCCATTCGCCCTACCAACTTGACTTCCATGTTGCATTACTACAAAATTCTACCTTCTCTTTACCGATGGCGGTTGGAAGAAAATAATGTTCAAAACCTAGAGCTATCTCTATCCACTTGCCTTGTCTTCGAAGAGAAAATACGTAGAACATGTTACTCCTTCGGAATTTATGATTCACACAAGGATTTTTCTTCTTTAATCCTCGTCATCAAGAGTTTACAAGATCGCATGTTCTTTCTTGAGTCTCAATCTTCAAATCATGCCGGGAGTATATCTCGGGAGCCCTCTCTCCCAAGGCCTATTTATGATGAATTCACTACTTGTGGTCAAGAACTTGGATGTGAAGAGGATCATGATTATATCATGACGCTTAATTCAATCCACCTCTCACATCCCAAACATTACCCTTCTTAAACCTCATGAAAAAGCTCAATCCCAAGATCACGTATCATCTCAAGCTTCTTATCCGCATGTATATGATGGAAATTTTGATTATACAAATGAAGAAATCGATTTTGACTATGTCAAACCAATTTATGATACATTTGTATTCAATTATGATGCTAATGAGTGGTCAACACAAATTGATGAGGACCAGCATGACTTTAATTATGCATGTGAGGAATCCTCTTTTGGAGATATTAATGAATTCAATCGAGATTTTATTAAATTGTATAAAAAAAATTCTAATCCTTTGTTTCAATCAAAAGAGGTTAAAGAACTTGACACCATCGAGCATGTCCCTCCTAGGTGCACTTTTTATTTTGATGATAGTGACTATTGTAGGGACATTCCTATGTTTTTTAGTCCATGTTATGAATCTTCTTTGCATCATGACGACCTTGTTCCTGATAGAAAGGTCCATAAAGATGACACTAATTTGTTTGTTGAATTCATGGATCGTACCTTTAAGGTACAAAACCTAAACCCTAAATCTATTTCAATCAATACCTTCATCATTACTAGCAAAGCATCTATTGGTTAGCATGTCTTGGATGTTGGTGATCATTTCTTTTGGGTATTTATTAATCACCTCCCTGCACCGTACAATTTTTTTGGTTGGCATGTTGGCAGTCCTTCCACATACGAAACTGTCAAACTCATAAGATCCACATGAAAAGAAGGTGACAAATTCCTTTATGTTAAATTTCATCCGACCTGAGTCCAAGCTAATGGTTACTTTTCCTCTATACATAAATAAATAAACAAAATAAAAAATAAAAAATAAACAATAATAATGATAAAATTTTACGGGAAGGGCTAGATTAGTTTTTGGTTGATTTCTCTTTTATTTAGTTATTTTATCGCTTTTGTTTTTACTTTATTTCTTTTGATTTCTTTTATTTTTTTCCCTTTTTGATGGTCAGAAGTGATGGAGCAATGATTGGTGATATTAAAAGGCAGGCTATCTGTATATTTTTAACTGATTGACCAAATTTGTTTTGGTGGAGAACAAACCTATAGGTGAACCAAGTTGCCTTCCTTTGTCATAATCCATCGCTTTTCTACCATGCGCTTTCTACGCGATACAACCTCGCTCGTCACGTTCATTAGTCCTATCCCCATTTTCCTTCTTTCCCTTTATCCATCCCCTTCATTTTGAGATGCCTCTAGAATACACGTTTTGGATGCTCAATGTTAAACTTGGGTATTTCCCTCAACACACATCCAAGACAGTTTTCTAGCCTTATGATCATCTTGTCAAGTTTCAAAGAGTTGTCCCTTCGAGTTATACAACAGGACCAAACCCCCTCATACTTACCACTTTCCATGATTTATTCCACGAAGTCTCGATCCATGAATCCTTTGACCTCCATCATGTCTCCCCCTGTTGTATAACCTGGTCCACCCAACCCTATCGGCCTCTTCTTGTTCCACATTGAGTCACCGCCAGTCCTTTTGTTACCGTTCCCTTCCCCTTTCTTGCAAAGAATCAAGGATCATAAGTTATTGTTTGAAGCTTGCACACCACTGTAAGCGACGTGCATCTGTTGGTTGGCAATTGTTGATGACAACTTTTATCAACAATATTTAACCGACAAAGCGTTGCCAAGCTCCCCCTCTCATTTCGCAATTGCTTGCACAAATTCTTGTGTGCTCCCGCTGAGTTGTTGCTACACATTCAAGGAAGTTGTCTTTGGTATATATTATCATTTAGGAGTATTTTTTTTTATTATGGAAAAGAATTGGTGATGATCGTTGGTCAATATACAGGTTATAGTTTACTTGGATGAAGATATGTAGCACAAGGGAAGAAGATTTTTCAACCTCATCATCTATTATATGGATTAGCAGAGGTAATAGGAGAGAATGATGAACTTCAAAAGCTCTGATATGGGCCATTTGGGGATGTGTTAAGGTCCACACATGAGGCCATCATTATTCCACCATGGGTTGTTCTTGCAGTACGGCCAAGGCCTGGTGTGTGGAATTATGTTTGTGTCAATGTTGATGAACTTGTTGTTGAACAACTTTCTGTAGATGAATATTTGGAATTCAAGGAACAACTTGTGAATGGAAGTGTCAAGGACAACTATGTATTGGAGCTAGACCTTGAGCCTTTCAATGCATCCTTTTCTCGCCCAACACAACCATCTTCCATTGGTAGTGGAGTTCAATTTTTGAATCGACATTTGTCCTCAAGACTATTCCATGATAAAGAAAGCATGCAACCCTTGTTAGATTTCCTTCGAGCACACAACTACCAAGGCCAGAAGATGACATTGAATGAGAGGATACAGAATTTTCCCAAGCTACACTCAACCTTAGTAAAGGCATAGGAGCATCTTAACAAGTTC
Organism: Picea glauca; assembly: GCA_000966675.3. Lineage (NCBI taxonomy): Eukaryota > Viridiplantae > Streptophyta > Pinopsida > Pinales > Pinaceae > Picea > Picea glauca. Next base: position 20,028 of record JZKD02S1674757.1, read on the forward strand.
CCCTTTAATACACCATATACAGAGTTTGAACACAAATTACAAGAAATGGGATTGGAAAAAGGATGGGGAGACAATGCAGAACATGTGTTGGATATGATTTGTTTTCTCTTGTAGATCCTTCAGGCACCTAATCCAACGACTTTAGAAATGTTTCTAGGAAATATTCCTATGGTCTTTAATGTTGTAATTCTTTCACCTCATGGTTATTTTGGGAAAACAAATGATTTAGGAATGCCAGACACTGGTGGATAGGTTGTGTATATACTCGATCAAGTTCATTCCTTAGAAAATGAAATGTTGTTGAGAATAAAACAACAAGGATTAGACGTCACATATGATATCATCGTGGTAACTTGTTTGATTCCCAAGTCATATGGCACAACATGAAATCAACGAATTGAAAGAATTAGTGGAACACAAAATTCACGGATACTGCGGGTGCCCTTCAGAATAGACAAAGGAGTTTTGCACAACTGGGTTTCTCAATTTGATGTGTGGCTTTACTTGGAAATATTTTCAGAGGATGTATCAAATGAAATAACTACAGAGCTAAAAGGTCAGCCTGATCTGATTCTTGGAAATTACAGTGATGCAAATTTAGTCGCATCTTTTATTAAACATAAACAAGGAATCACTTAGTGCAACATAGCCCATGCTTTGGATAAGACCAAATACCCAGATTCAGACTTATATTGGAAGAATTTTGTAGAAAAATGCCATTTTTCTTGCCAATTTACTGCAGATGTAATTGCAATGAATCATGTAGATTTCATTATCACTAGCACATATCAAGAGATTGCAAGAAACAAAGGTATTGTTGGACAATAAGAAATCCACATTGCTTCACCCTCCATGTGCTCTACCGCGTGGTTCATGGAATTGATGTTTTTGATCCCAAATTCAACAATGTTTCTCCTGGATCAGACATACAGATTTATTTCCCTTATACAGAAAAGAAACATCATATTACTGCTTGACATGGCTCAATTGAAGAACTCTTGTTAAATCTTGAACAAAAAACTGAACATATGTGTGTCTTGAATGACCACAAAAAACCCATTATCTTCTCTATGGAAAGACTCGACCATGTAAAAAATATGACAGGACTGGTTGAATGGTTTGCAAAGAACAAAAAAATTTCAAAAATGAAATCACTGAGATCACCCGCATGTTGAACACAGAGTTTAATGATATAGAAAAATATCCACCTCATTTTCACTCCCAGATTGATGAGGTCAATGATTGGGTACTTAATGGAATCAATAATGGAGTTTATAAATGTGGCTTTGCCAAGAAGCAAGAACCTTACGAACAAGATTCATGTTCAAGAGGTTGACTATGTTGCATGGGTTTACGACTAGGACACCTATGCATGTAGTAGACAAAAATTATCCACACAATCAATTATATTCATGCATGAGAATTGGAACTCTGTCAATCGTGTACCCAAGTTGAAAGCTCTTTCTAAGAGAAGGAAATTAGAAGATTCAACAGTCAGTCATATTCTCACTGTGACAATGGAATGCATGCTAGCACATGTGAAAAGGCGACTTGAGATTCCAGGAGAAAAATTGTTGTTTGGTGGAAATATGCAATTGAAGATCAGGTTATTGACAGGAGCACAAAACACAGTTTTATCAGAAATGCATAAAAATAAATTTGTCGGTACTTATATAATCATCAAATCAAATATAGAGAAGAAGGAAACTATTGATGGTGATGAAGATTCAAAAGGGAAGGATTTTCCCATGGAACTCTTTATGTGTATACTTAGGCTTGTTGATGATCGTTGTAATTATTGAATATGGTGTATGTACTAGTTGGAGAGAGGAAATTCGCATTGGTCTTCAAGAACTTTCCTTATCACGGTGTAAGTCGAACATGAGAAAATTACTTTTGTCAATTGCTCCTAGATTCACTCATTTGCAGTCCCTTAAACTACGCCAGAACCAACATCAACTTTATGATCAATAGAGAGGAAATATATTATTAAGTTGTGCAACTGCAAAAAAAAATAAAAAACGAAGGAAATGACACGGGACAAGTAATTAACTAATGAGTTTTCATTAATATTCATTTTAATAATGAGAAGCAGTTCCAGCCTGTACCGATTGAAGATAGTTAAGGAAAAAAATGACCTCTAACCACTCAAACTTCTCATCAATTTTTATAAAATGAACAGGGAGCGCACAACAAAAGGGGAGAAAAAAAAAATTGAGGAAGAAAATTTAGAGAAAGAAAATTCTGAGAGAGAAAACTTTGGTAGAAAATTTATAGAGAGGTATGCTTGGAGTGTTGTGAGGTCTGCTTCATTTCATTCTTCTTTTACATCTTCAGCAAGGATTGATGGAATCTTTGGTAGCAAGGTCTTGCGAAGAATCCAAAAGATAAAGAAAGGATGAGCTTTCTAGCTTCCATAAGGTGAATGTTTACTTGTTAGTTTGTTCTATTCAAGCTTGATTTTATTCGGTATTAATCAGTTTCTATATGTAGGTTTTCTCTTTGTGATTTTCCATCATTGCTCCATTCCATCTTGTCTCATCTTTCTTTTTCTTTTTCACGCTTAGTTTATCTATTGTAACATTGTTCTAGAGTGGCTAAAGACCGTATACCTAGCCCTAGTCTACGCAGAGACTTGTAGATTTCAAAATTTTATGAATTTGTATGGGGAGCATTTCAAATGAAAATCAATTTATTTTCCACTCTAAAACTGTCTCTTTGTTATTTTTTTCAGATTCTCGGTTTCTCTCATCTTCTTTTAATACAACATTAAGGATAAAAATAAAAATAAAGACAAACAAAACATTTTTATTTTGTAAAGAATCATGTGTATAAAGTTTTATTCATTAACTTGTTAATATCTATAAACTTTTCTTGTTTTTTTTTACTGTTTTAATTTTCTTATTATTTATAATATCCTTCTTCTAAAAGAAAATAAAAAATATTAAATCATTAGAGTGTTACTCTCATGTAATCTTCAAACTAATGTTTAGTTTACTAAACTTTTCTTTTCAAATCACTTTAAAACTAACATAATTATACTAACTTTCTTAGTTTCATTTTAAATATTTTCTTATAAAAAAATACAAAACAAATTGCCTTTTCATTTTATTATTTGCGTTTACTTTGTTAGATTTAATTTTTGTTATGTCAAATGTATAAACTTCAACATAAAAGCATTAAAATTATAAATTATATAAAAATCAAATATTGCTAAAAAGTGAAATTACAAGGCGAAGGACCCCGCTTGGAATGTAGGTTAGAGTATTTTTAGCCTGGAGCTCAATGCGCATTCTTGTATGTGGATTTAAGCCTGGGGTGATATTCCCGCCTCTTCTCGCCTAGCCCCGCGAGAGGTTGAAAATGTTGGTGTTGGGGACTCTCTAGTCCCTTGACATCAACAAGTAGTATTTATTAATTTACATGAATGAGACTAAATTTAGTACCTTGGAAGTATAGATAATTCAAATAAAAATAATATGATGATTATGATTATTTATGTATTAAGGATGAAATTTCAGGGTCCTTTTGTGGCTTGAAGAGGATCTACCATCTTCGGCAAAAACTCCCTGACACACTTGAATCCTTCTAAGACTACAATTTTGGTCTTATCCAAAGCATCTAAACTAAAACCTTATAGTCTTGTTCTGAATTCAAATTGCTTGTGTTGTTTTGTAATTAAGTTATTTCAGATAGATGTGTGAAGTTTGCATAATATTTCTTGTTTAGAAATAGAGATCTTACTAGAGATTCTTGATGAGGTTTACATTGCAAATTGCTTTAAAACAATATATATATATATATATATATATATATATATATATATATATATATATATATATATATATATATAAGCATTGTATTGTTTACTCTTGATGATTATTTTTAGAGGGTTTCTCATATGGTATCAGAGCAGGGTTCTACTTTGCGACACATAACTCATTACGACTTCCAATGCATTTGTTTAAATTAAGATATATCACTAATATAATTTGAAATCATTTTATGGAGGTATCATGATTAGAGGACGGAGAACTAGTAGACGTAAGGGTGCGGGAGGAAGAGGTATGCCTCCTCCAAGTACACCGACACCCGAGGGATCTTCTCCACATGGAGAAGAGCATACTACCGAGAAGGAGCATGTTGCAGTGAGCAATGTCATGGTTATGATGAGGTATTTTCAAAGGATGTCAGAGGCGCTAATAAATCGCCTTGATCGTGATGAGGGAAAGGGATATGCACCCAATGAGAGTTTTCAACACCCTCCCATAGCTAGCGGTAATGTTCGTAGAGAAATCAAGAATGCAAAATTTCTCAAGTTTTGGGGTTCGACGGACGGTTTAGCTGCCGAATCTTGGATGGAGAATATGACAATGTGTTTTGCATTGCACAATTATACCTCCAACATGAAATTATGCATGGTGATCTTCCAATGGAAAGGGAGTGTGCTTCTTTGGTGGAAGACACTCTTACCACTGTTGAATATGGCCATTGAAGACGTGTCTTGGGAATTGTTCAAGGAGAGATTTCGAGAGAGGTACCTATCTGATGAATTCATTGAGTGTTAGCTAAATGAATTCAACGCTTTACGACAGGGCATTTGTACAGTACTTGAGTATGAGGCTAGATTTATGGAGTTTCTCAAATATTCTCTGCATCTAAACACTAAAAAATTAAAGGTGAATAAGATTGTTTTTGGTCTTAACTACAACATTTATGCTAAGGTGAGGATTCTGATGCCTCAAACTTTGCATGATGCAGTACATAAATATTTTATCGCTGGGGAGGAATTGAATAGTGTAGGTCAGAGTAGGAATCCTTCCAGGCTGATAGGACAGACTCCACTTAGAGTGTTGCAATAGTAAACACCCATTAGAGAGATTTCTGGGCACCGTGATACACCTAGAGGACCTGTATTTGCTACACTGCGTAGACAAGCTACCAATCAGAGGACTCTGTATAGAGAAACACTGTAGCAAAAACCATGTCATCATTAGCAGCCGCAACAGTATAGATCTGTTCTACAAAACAGATTAGAACCTCAGAATCCCAAATCAGCAGATTCTTCCTCTAGAACTAGGAGCATTGACCCTAAGAACAGATGTTGGACTTATGGAGAGCCCCACTACCAGAGATATTTTCCTATTGAGAAGGTGAGAGCTACTAGATCAACAAGACAAATGACAATGAGATATTTGGGCAAGGCACATAGGATTCATGTAGCGGTGAATAACCACCAGGTTGAGAATAAGTCTACAGTGCTTGAGACTTCAGGTATGATATCAGATCAACAATTCAGTATTTTGATATATCCAAGAGCTATTGAGAGTTTCATTTCTAGTGTTGTGCTCAAAATAATTAAGGTAAATGAAGTCGAACAAGATGAGTTTAGATATGTAGAATTGGCATTAGGAGCCAAGCAAAAATTTGGAGGTAAGGTTAAATATTGTAATATTATCATCGCAAGTGTAAACCTTTTTGTCACAACCTTGGGATCATACGACATTGTGATTGGAATGGATTGGTTAAAATCGCACAACATGATACTTAAATGTACAATGAAAATATTAAGCTTAATTGATTATTAATTTGGGACATAATAGAGTAATTGTAGGAAGAAACCAAGGAGTGTCGCTAATATTTATTACTTCCCTACGATTACAGAAAAATATGTGAAAGGGATGTAAGTTGTATACCATATTAGCTCTTAACAAAAAGGGTGACATGAAAAGAGTGGAAGACTTTCCAATAGTATTAGAGCTTGCTGATATTTTTCCTGAGGAGCTACCGGGTGTACCACCAAAAAGAGAATTGGAATTTACTATAGATTTAAAACCTGGAACATAACCAATTGCAAGAACTCCATATCAGATTTCAACACTTGAATTGCAAGAGTTAAAGATGCAATTGAAAGATTTATTATATTTGTGACTTATACATCCAAGTGTGTCATCGTGGGATTCATCGTTAATTTTTGTATGAAAAAATGATGGGTCGTGCAGGCTTTGCCTTCGCTATCGTCAATTAAACAAAACCACGATCAAGAATCAATACCCGTTACTGAGAATTGATGACATATTTGATCAAATCAAGGGGGTGAAATTATTTTCAAAGATTGATTTAAGATCAGGATATCACCAGTTTTGAATCAAAGAGGAATACATTCCTAAAACAACGTTTAAAAAAAGATTTGGACATTACGAATTTACTGTATTACCGTTTGGATTGAAAAATGCCCCTGGTGTATTCATGAGTTTAATGAATGGGGTATTCCGTGAATACTTGGACAAGTTCATACATGTATTTATTGAAAACATATTAATTTACTCTCGGACAAAAGAGGAGCACAACGAACATTTGAAATTAGTCTTGCAATGTTTAAGAGAAAACAAGTTGTACGGAAAGTTGTCAAAATGTTCATTTTATCAGACAAAGATTCACTATTTGGGACACATTATTTTGGGAGAAAGTATCATTGTGCATCCAATGAAAGTAGAGGATATTATGTAATGGAAAATACTGATGAGCGCACAAGAGGTACGTAGTTTTATGGGATTAGAAGATTACTATAGATGCTTCGTCAAAGGATTTTCAAAAATAGCAAATCCAATTACAGAATTGCAAAAGAAGAATAAGAAATTAGTGTGGTCAGAAAAATGCGTTGAAGCATTTCAGAATCTCAAGGAATTATTAACAACAACACTGATATTGAAATTTCCTGATATGGACAAGGAATTCATAGTATGCATTGACGCATCCAAGGAAGGATTGGGTGGAGTACTAATGAAATAAGGTCGAGTTATCGCCTATATTTCAAGGAAACTAAGAATTCATGAGGATAATTACACAATGCATGAATTGGAATTATTAGCGATTGTTCATGCCTTACGAGTTTGGAGATGCTGCCTTTTTGTACGAAAATTCAAATTGAAAACTGATCATAGTGGATTGCAACACATTTCTACTCAAAGTGACTTGAACGTGCGACAACAACGTTGGTCAGAACTTTTAAGTGAGTATGATTTTGAGATCATGTACACTAAGGGAACAATTAACAGAGTAGCATATGCATTGAGTCGGATACCCCGCATTTTCTCAATAATACCCATAAAGAGGAATCTTTGATAAAATATCTTAGCATTACAGATTGATGACAACTGGTAAATGGAAGTAAAAGACAATATCGAACAAGATACCATGATAATATCTAGATATGAGGGTTATTCTTTAGGCAGTGACATGCTACTAAGATATAATGGCAGAATTTGTGTACCACCAAATGACGAAATGAGAAATTTAATATTGAATGAAGCTCATCGAGCAGTGTATATGTCCCATTCCAGAGTCATGAAAATGAAGGCATATCTTAAACCACTATTCTTTTGGAAGGGGGTGAATTATGATATAGTTAACTATGTGGCAAGATGTCTTGAATGTCATCAAGTGAAGGCTGAACATAGACATCCAGCAGGATTATTACAACCACATGTGATTCTTGAATCGAAATGGGAAATCATATTGATAGATTTTATTGTTAGATTGTCATTGACGACAAGGAGACATGATTATATTTTTGTATTTGTCGACACTTTGACGAAGAGTGCGCATTTTATTCTAGTTCATACGACATATCAAGCACCAGACATAACTAGAATTTTTGTTAATGAAATTGTAAGATTGCATGGTGTACCAAGAAAGATAATATCTGATCGAGGATCGATATTCACTAGACGTTTTTGGACTAGTTTACAAGAGGCATTGGGCATGCAATTAAATTTTAGTACATCATATCACCCCGAAACTAATGGATAAATGGAAAGAATGAATCAAATTCTAGAAGTTATGCTTCGAATGTATGTGATGGATCAACATAAACGATGGAAATAATTTTTTCCTTTGGTAGAATTTGTGTATAATAACAATTACCAGAGTTCGGTAAAGATGGCACCTTTTGAGTTTATATACGAATGACCGTGTAGGACACCTTTGAGTTGGAATCAACTAGAATATAGGGTCTTGGTAGGACTGGAAGTGATTCAAGAAATGGAAAATCAGATGCGAACCATAAGGAAAATGATTAAGGAAGCGCAAGACCGACAAAATATTTATTCATATGCGCACCGTATAGACTGTAGTTATGAGGTTGGTGATAAAGTGTTTTTGCGGGTGAAGTCGCATAAGAGTTCGATTAAATTTGGAAAGGGTGCTAAACTCTCTTCAAGGTTTGTGGGACCTTTTGAAGTTATAGAAAAGAAGGAACCCGTGGCTTACCGACTAGCCTTACTTGATTCTTTGAGGCATATGCACGATGTGTTTCATGTTTCATTTTTACGTCATTATATTTCAGATCCATCACATGTTATTGATTTGAGTTCATTGCAGGTATCGGACGAGGGTGATCTCATAGAGGATCCACTCTGCATACTGGTCCATCGCACTCAACAACTACTACGTCGATTGGTCGACCAGGTCAAGGTCCAGTGGGATAGTTATAGCCCACATTCTGCCACTTGGGAGGACGCACATGAGATGCGTCAGCAGTTTCCATATTTATTTTGAAAGCTTGATATATAGATTAGTAGCAGCTATATTATTTGTTTTCATTATTAGAGTGTACAAACTTCGGGATGAAGTTTAAAACAAGAGGGGGTGTATGTAACATCCATATTTCACTGAACCCATTTTCCTAACATTGTTTTATTTTTTAGGACACTTGCGTGCAAGTGATCCAGCTAAACATGGTACTATATGAATAATTGATTGGTTTATGAGTTCAAGTTTATGGTATAATTGAATACTGAAATTTTGATATGTTAATTATATTGATGTATAGAATTGGCAGGTATTATGATGAGGTTTCTTGAGTGTGCAGGAAAAATGACATGATGAGGATGTTGATGACATCGACATAACACCTTGGACTCTGTATTGAGTCAGGGAATGAAATATTGAGTTTGATTATGAGTACTTGACTTTATTACGCATGTATTATGATGATGATTTCAGTTATGAATTTTATGTATAAGAGTTATTAATATTATTTTATCAGTGGATGTAGGCATGGTGACACTTGCTAATCCAACTCACATATGGAGTAAAAGAGTCATACACAGATATCAGATAGATTAGAGAGAAGTGTGGTAGCGTCCCTGTCACAACCTAATAGCACTCTCGTTGTGACCTGAACTGAAGGTTAACGACTACCTTGTTTCTGAGAAGTTCATGATGTCATGAGGGCAGACTGAGACAGTCACTCACAAGTATTTCTAAGGGGCATGCAATAAGACGAATTCCTTATTCCTCAATAAACCCTTAGTCTCACACAAGGTCGAAAAGTGGAGTATTCACTCCAAGCATCAAACAACTTCCAAACTAAGTCATAAACGAATAACCTAAAGAATGGTGAGTGACACCCTTAGAGCACGTCGATGCATCTTGAAGGGAACATCACATGAATAAAATTAATAAGTAAATAAAGATCTAGAAGACCATAAAAAATAAAACAAATACTTAAAATTGATTACAGAACAAAATATAAATTAAATTAACTAATAAACATGAATATAATAAAATCTTACTCTAAAATGGTTATGCCTAAATAAATTTATATTAAAGGGGTATAAGGAAAATTTAGACTAAATAAAACTATTAAAGGGGGAATAAAATATTATGACATATGCACAATGTGTGCATGAAATTAATAAAAAGAAATTAAATTAAAAGAAATTATTTCATGAAGAATTGTGGTGTCAACTGAGAGTTAAAATCCTAAGTTAAACTAGACTCTAAATCCTAACTAAGAGAAGTGTCATAATCAAACTCCAACTGTAAATTAGTTAGGAGACACAATAAAGGAGAAATTGGAGAATTAAGGGACAACTAGGAGAAAATATAGGAACTAATTGAAGAGTTGCAGAAAAAAATTAAAATTTTATTTAACTAAAAATAAATAAAACATGTGAAAATTGAGGGAAGAGTGAAATGTGTTTAGAGTGAATAATCTCTCAAATGATTATTAAAGAATTATCTAATTATGCATGAAAAGACTAGTGTCAAGCTAAAAAGTTTTATAAAAAGAAGGGAGAGGAAGGACTAAGACACCCTATTATTGGATGATTGAAATGTTGTTAAAATTTCTTATGAATAGTTTTCTTGTTTGAGTTGGGTTGCAAGTTTTGCATAAGAGGTGGAAGCCTCTCCTTGTGAGGGAAAGCTTGAGCTACGAATTTGATTTATGTGTGTGATCCATTTGCGGCTCGGGGGGCTAAGGGGGAAGAAGAGTAGCCCTAGCGTTGGCTGAGAAGTACTGATAAAGTCGTTGAAATTGAAAGCAAGAGGACATTGCTCAAGTTACAATTGAAGATCAACATCACAATCTCCTTCTTTAGGTTAAGTGATTAATATTTTTTTGATTTATTGATTAGGAAGAACTTTTACAATTAAAAGAATAGTCTTCGAATGTTGATCATAATTGGCATAGTATATCAAATTGATGATGATCATATTCGTTGATGTATATTTAGATTGGTTAAGTTATTTCAACCAGAACCACTATAGGAATAATGTTTTATTTCATTATATAATTTCATTTTTTTATGGTGCAATAAATAATTTATATTATGTTTTAGAATGCTATTTTATTACAAAGAAAATAGTAAAAGAAGCATTATGTTTTCAGTTATGGAATCGAAGGAAAGGTTGGGACTTCACTTTTCATAGTTTGTTTCTATTAGAGCCATCTAGAAACTCTTTTTATATGGATATGTTCATGCTATATAACATAATAGTTTTCCCTTGACTTGATCAAATTAGGTGAAAATTTTGGGAGAAATAATAAGTTGTCTTTGCAGATCAATCTTGCTACTAACTTAGAGTGATGACATAGTTTTCTTGAGAGGCGAAAATATTAATGTGGTAGCAAATTCTTTGTGCTGCATCAATTCTCATTGCTCAATGAGCCTCGAACTTTTGCCACATAAATAAAGATACAGACGTGGGAATTCCTTCTTTATGCACATGGGACTGAATGTCACTGCGTAACCCGAAGAAGGAATGATGCAGATACCTAGGCGTTTTCTTTATTTTTCCCTTCAAAATTTCCTCAATCACTACCGAAGACATTATCTATGAAAACATTACCTTTCCTATTCGCATTCATCACCTTATCTGCACTTGCTATATGCAATAGCACTCCCAAACTTGTAATACATAGCAAAGGGTTCGATTCAAAATAAAAACATTAAGAAGTGCCTTGGAATTGTTGGAGGTTTGGATACTAATGAGGAGTCGAGTTTTGCATGCGTGTAATTAGCTAATAACGCACCAATTAGAGAAACGAGTCTAATAGACAATTGAGGATTCGGCAAGAACAAGAACGAAATTGATGGAAAATATCATATCTTTGTTCAAGGTGTAACCGCCAAGAAATTTTGTCACCATTGGAGTCATCAATATTTTAGTGTCATTGTATCACCCACATTGGCAATATTCAATTTGCAATTTCTATTATTTTGTGTTAATTTCATTGGATTTTCGTCTAACTGTTTTACATGGCATGGTGATTATGAAACAAGTTATTTATTACTTGAATTATGTTAACCAGGAGTAATAATGTTGCAGTAAAGTTGACTCCAAATAATTGTGTATGCTCTCCAAGCGTCTTAAATACTATCTCTTCTTTTTTAAAATAGCAACCTTGATTACGTGATTGGAGAGGCGATGCAAGAAATTTTTAATCTCTAGAAACTTCTTCGCATAACTCCTCTCTTGCTATTTTTTCCTGAATTTCTAACCCACAACTTAATAGCTCTTATTTTTCTTCGTAGGTTATTGATCTTTTATAGGATTCTTGTTCAAACAAGTTACGGGCCTACGTTTAAACTATTGGGCATAGAGATTATTGTTTAGTTGGGACTAAGTCATGGATGATGAATATGAAAATAAACATTTCTATCAAGAAACTTCATCACGGAGGTTTGAAGGCGGTCAAAACTCATCGACTTAACTGCCTATGTTGTTCATCGTTGTCTACATTTTCTCCATACAGGCCTATCACATTTTTTGTGATTATAATTTCGTTGTAAATCAATTTCATTTTGTTTCCATAATAACGTATTAAAAGATTTAAAATCTAAGTTCGAATTGATGTTGCGAGGAATAATCCCATATACATTTTTCATCTAACAATTAGTTTGAAGAGTCCAACTGTTGAGGAGCAAACTCTTAAAACAATTTTTGTTCTCATTAAAGTTATATGTGAGAATTTTAAAATTTATTTTTATGGTCATGCATATTTTCCAGTCATGTATATTCATAATATATATTCAACTTTATCATAAAACCAATTAGAATTTAAACATTATCAGTCTTTTTAAAAGTAAGAGAAAGTTGTATTTATATAAACAAATTTAAAACAAACTATTTGTTCCATGAATTAATATAAATTTCACAATTGTATCAATCAAACATCGAACACATAGAAAATAGTCAAAAACTTAAGGAAGCCATCGTTTTCTTATAATGATTATTATGACTCATATAATTGAACATAAATTTCAACAACTTTTACCTTATGACAAAAGTTAGTATGCTTATGAATTTTAGAAAGAATTGAACAAAAAGGATAAAGTCCTTGATATAATTATAAAATTACATATTGGGTTACAATAATTGGATTGTGGAGTAAAGAGTAGTATTTATTAATTTGCGTGAATGAGACTAAAGTTAGTACCTTGGAAGTATAGATCATTCAAATAAAAATAATCTGATGATTATGATTATTTACGTATTAAGGATGAAATTTCAGGGTCCTTTTGTGGCTTGAAGAGGATCTGCCATCTTCGGCAAAAACTCCCTGACGCACTTGAATCCTTCTAAGAGTGTAATTTCAGTCCTCTCCAAAGCATCGAAACTGAAACCTTGTAGTCTTATTTTGAATTTGAATTGCTTGTGTTGCTTTGTCATTAAGTTATTTCAGATGGATGCGTGAAGTTTGCATAATATTTCTTGTT
>JZKD02S1674757.1:41790-67278 GCA_000966675.3 Picea glauca
AACACGTAGAAAATCGTCAAAACTTAAGGAAGCCTTATTTTTCTTATAATTATTATTATGACTCATATAATTGAACATAAATTTCAACAACTTTTACCTTATGACAAAAGTTAGTATGATTATGAATTTTAGAAAGAATTGAACAAAAAGGATAAAGTCCTTGATATAATTATAAAATTACATATTTGGTTACAAGAATTGGATTGTGTAGTGAAGAGTAGTATTTATTAATTTGCGTGAATGAGACTAAAGTTAGTACCTTGGAAGTATAGATAATTCAAATAAAAATAATCCGATGATTATGATTGTTTAAGAGTGCACTTTTGGTCCTCTCCAAAGCATCGAAACTGAAACCTTGTAGTCTTGTTATGAATTCGAATTGCTTGTGTTGCTTTGTAATTAAGTTATTTCGGATAGATGCGTGAAGTTTGCATAATATTTCTTGTTTAGAAATAGAGAACTTACTACAGATTTTTGAGGAGGTTTACATTGTAAATTGCATAAGTATTGTATGAATGTATTCAATGACTTATGATGTTGAAAATAGTGGTGTGGATTGTAAAGTTATTTGTGATTATCATAATGAATGTTTATGTTATTGTTTTTCTCACTCAGTTGTGATTAGATCTTAGGTTTGTTACATTTATTAATTTATTTAAAGAATTATATATATATATATATATATATATATAGATAGATAGATATATTCGCTTATTCTTGATGATTATTTTTAGAGGGGTGCTACAGCTCATGAGGAGGACAATGAAGTTACTAGAGTTCCAGAGGCAGAAGCAGTTGAACCAAAGGAATTCATTCATGAGGATAATAACATGGCAGAACCTCAAAGGCCAGCAGAGATGCCTTCTCGCAAGAGAAGACCAAATTGGGCACAAGAGCTCATCAGAGATGCAAAAACATATGGTGTCCTAGAAAAATATCTCAGGGAAAGTAAGAAGTCAAAACCGTATTCCAGCTATGTGGCATGCTTGTGTGATATCATGGATGCAGAACCATTTAGTTATGAAGAGGATGCAGAAAAGAGGGTATGGAAGGATGCCACGGGGGAGGAATATCAGTGCATAGTAAAGAATGATGTATGGGATGTGTTCCCCAGACCGAAGGAGAAATCAGTGGTAAGTTCAAAATGGATCTACAAAACAAAACATGCAACTGATGGAAGTACTGAGAAGTATAAGACTAGATTTGTGGCTCGAGGATTCTCTTAGAAGGAAGGCATTGACTATGGGCACACATTTTCTCCCGTGGTGAGATATACCTCGATCGAGACTATACTTTCATTGGCCAAAGTAATGAAATGGAAGGTGCATCAAATGGATGTGAAGACAACCTTCTTCAATGGTGAAATAAAAGAGGAAGTATATGTGGAGAAACCATAAGGGTACGAGGTACATGACAAGGAGACGCATGTGTGCATATTGAAGAAGGATTTATATGGATTAACGCAGGCACCCAGAGCATGGTATGGCATGATCGATAGTTTTCTGACGAGCGTAGGATTTACAAAAAACAATGCAGATCCTAACCTTTACTTTAAGGTTGTGGATGATAGTCTGATAATACTACTGTTGTATGTGGATGATCTGTTTCTAACATGTGTGGAAAATCTCATCTCAGAGTGTAAGATAAAATTGGCTATTCACTTTGAGATGAAAGATATCAGGATGATGCATTACTTTTTGGGTCTCGAGGTATGGCAAAGACAGGATGAGATTTTTCTAAATCAATAGAAGTATGCAGTGGAAATCCTGAAGAGGTTTGGGATGTTGGATTGCAAGGCAATGGCTACACCTATGGTATCAAATATGAAGTTGTTGCAGGATATGACTTCAGATACTGTGGATGTTACTTTATACAAGAAGATGGTGGGTTCGTTGATGTACTTGATGAACACAAGATTGGATATATGTTTTGTTGTGAACACCCTGAGTCAGTATATGGAGCAGCTTAGGCAGGCTCATTTGGTCGCAGCAAAACATGTGATAAGGTACCTTAAGGGTACATTGGATTATGGTTTCATGTATGTGATAGACCATGAGTTTGGGTTATAAGGATATTCAGATTCATATTAGGTTGACAGTATTCCTGATCAGAAGAGTACTTCGACATATTTCTTCGCTCTAGGCTCCAGTATGGTTTCGTGGAGCAGCAGGAAGCATTCATGTGTAGCACTCAGTACGATTGAGGTTGAATATGTGGCAGCATGTGCATCATGTAGAGAAGCAGTGTGGCTTCAAAATTTGATGTCTGGGTTATTTGGTCTCAAACTGGAGCCGACCTTCATTTGGTGTGACAACCAGAGTTGCATGAAGTTGTCAGAGAATCTAGTGTTCCATGATAGGTCGAAGCATATCAAAATCAAATATCACTATATCAAGGATATGGTGTAGAGGGGAGAAGTGAGGCTCCAGTACATGACTATCGAGGAGCCTGTTGCAAACGTGTTGACCAAGCCACTATCAAGGACGAAGTTCGAGCACTTCAAGGACAACCTTGGTGTGGTCCCTCTTCAGAGGGAGTGACGATGTCTAGATGCATTGCGGGGTAGTGGATGTCTTGGGGACATGTTGTAGCTATTTGAGAGCTACCCACATTCCTTGGATGCATTGGTTGTGAAGTCACAGGGGTGCAGATGATGAGGTATAGATGTATTGCAGGATAGTGAATGTCATGGTGACATGTTTAAGCTATTTGAGAGCTACCCATAGGCCTTGGATGCATTGGTTGTGAATTCATGTTGTACTATGGATATATGATGATGTATATATTCATATCTTCAACAATCAATGGTCATGAGCTCATGTGGCAACAAAGAATACCTTCCTAGTTAAGAGGGAGTGTTGATATTTTGATGTAACTACGGAAGATATTCTTTTGTATTTGTATTGGTCAAACCTCGAGAAGGTTATTATAATCTTATTGTATAAATCGGCTCAAAATAAATTATTATTTTATTGTTATCCTTATTGTAAAAGTCAAAACATCCCCTCTTAGGATTGTGTCTTTTCGGAAGTCAAGTTATGTGCATAAATAGAGGTCGAGTTCCTCTCATTTGTATACACACACAACTCACCTTCTCTTGTGTATTTGGAGCATAGCAAAGGAGGTCTAGCACAAGAGGTCTTGGTTTCTCAGTCTTTGGTATCTTGTTCTTGGTCTATTTGTGGAGAGTTATAACGTGGCATTGTATTGGTTAAAGGAATCTATACCGAAGAGTTAGTTGTTGGGTTTTCTCCCCCACGATGATTTTCCAAGATATATCTTGTGTTTTTTTATTGTTTATCTTTCAGTGATCCTATTACATGCACTTGTTAATGAATGTTAAATAAGATAACTGTAACTTCTAAAATTATAACAAAACAGAGGTCTACATAGATAAATGATGAAATACAAATGAGAGTGGATACCCAACTTGATATAGGGTTGGTCTTATTCATGAAAAAAGTGGATTTATGTGAATACCCAACTCAATAAAGGTGAAAAGTCATAAACGCATTGATGTCATTGTAAATCAATAGTTGGGAATGAAAGTTCACATCACAATAAATTGAAGAATCCATTGTAAAATCACCAACTAATGGAACATAAGAATAACCCCAAATGTGGCAGGGTCAATAATGATATCATCACATCCTTGAACAAGTAAGGCCTTGTAGGCAAAGTGCACCACCAAATGTGCATTGTAACAAGAGTCCCTCAAAATCAACAATAGTGTAGAGGAAGTCTCCATGGAAGGTACATCAATAAGAGGAGATCCATCAAACTACAATGGGGAAAGATACATTGTAATATGTTGAGAATCATTCGTAGAAGGATCCTTAGTAAGTAGAAGTGGAAACAATCCTAGTGGATAGTGAATAAGAACTCCACCAAAGATATCATTGGTATTGAAAGAATCATATAGAAAATTAACAAGAATATGGGCCCATGTAGTTGATCCAAAAAACTTGAAATGAAAAATTGATGAACTCATACTTTGATCAAGGGTTTGACACAATATACCAAACCCATATGCAAAGTGCACAACCTCATGTGCAATGTACATTGTTTGCTCAGTATCGTCAAAAGATCCATGTCACAACATGTTACTCTTACAAGTTCTTTAATTTGTGGAGAACAAACCAAGTGAGACTTGGAGACATATTCATCCTTATGAAAAAAATTGCACATAGGTTTCTTCCTTATCTAATCGACCAAAAAATAAGTCTCCCCCTTACTAGAGACAATATTGACTTTGAGTAAATTGTGTTCAAAGACTATGCAAATTTATAAGGGTTTCTCTAGACTTACAATGAGAAGCTCATGACTCGCCTGAGGTAAGGCATAGCTAATTAGAGACAGTAACATATTTAGAGGCTCGATAAGGCATTGCATGCATATCGACTAGGAAAGATAGAAGAGTGAGTATTTCCTAAAAATAGAAGAGAGTGACCCAAGTCAATTAGTGGTATGGAACCAAGCATGACCGATGTCTCCTTCCTTGCATTGTTAAGCAAGCTCTCCTTCCTTGCTCTCCTAGCAAGCCTGGGGTTCTTTCAAAAGTATAAAACCACTTCAATGGCCATTTTCATTTGATTTATCACTACTTTAACCACTTTTTTGTGTGATCCATCAAGGTCCTCTTTCTCCCTATTATTTTGAAGTACACACATGACATAATTTTCTAAGAGTCAATTATTGTTCTAAGAGTATTTCCTCGAGCTCTCAAGAGATCAAGAAACAAGTGTACATGGTTGTATTTCCTTAGTCTTATGGGACTACGAGTGTTTCTTGGCCCTAGAGAGTAAGTAAAGTCATAAGGAAAGAACTAGAGTAAGTCATAAGGCATCACATTGACTAGACCCAATGAAGAGAAATAATATTGACTTCTTCCAAAAAATATGTGGGGTACAAAATTTGCACTATGATGGCACAAGCCTTCACTGAAGAGCATAGCCCAGAGAGAAAACTTATGCTATAATAAATTAATGAGAATAGTGTTGGGTTTGAAAGAGAGGCTTTCAAACCAAAATAAGAGATGATCCAAAAACCCTAGTTCCATAGCCCTTGGGGCAATACCACTAGACAAAAATCTCCAAAGAAACAACATAAAAAATCAAATTTAGAAACCCTAGATCCAGAGCCCTTGAGACAATGCCACTAGTTAAAAATCATTGGATCAACAACTGAAAAATCAAATCTAAAGACCCTAGTCTCACAATCCTTAGTACAATGTCATTAGCCAAAAATATTTGCATCCACTATTGAAAAACTCAAATTTGGAAACCCTGGATTACATTAATGTTGAACCAAATGGATTAATGACAGAATATGAGTTAATTGTATCCCAATGTGAGGATTACACCATTCTGAACACTATCAAGAGGTGGGACATCATGTCACATATATGGTTAATGCCACATTTGACTGACCTTAATGACCATCACAATATCGCTATTTCACAGGATGAAACATACCACATTCTTGAGGGGAATTGGACCCTAGTGAGAGGTCCACTATCATTGGCCCCTCTTGACCAACTAGTGAAGTTCTTGGTGGTCAATAAAATTGGTTATGAATGAATAATCTTATATTGATGAAATATTAATAATCTTATATTCAATCATTCTAGTTGATGTCTATCATAAGGATAAGTTGTAAGAATGTTGTTCAATGGAAAAGATGGTTTTTGGTTTCATAGAAGATGGTGAAATAAATACAATTGTGAAGATATAAATGCAACCCTAAAGACCTATGCTTATAAACAATTAGCTATAACCACTCTATTATCGTTAATATAAATTATGTCAATAAGAAGAGCTTGGCATATTTCCCACTATTTCAAAATATTGGTATTTTTGTTTGTAAATTCACACACACATTTATAATGTAATTGCATATCTTAATATTGAGGATTACACCATTCTCAACACTATCAAGAGGTGGGACGCTATGTCACATTATATGGCTAATGCCACACTTGACCCACCTTAATGACCATCACAATATTGTCATTTCACAAGATGAATCATACCACATTCTTGAGGGGAATTGAACCATGGTGAGAGGACTGTCATTTCCCCCTCTTGAACAACCAATGAAGCTCTTTGCAGTTAATAAAATGGGTTATGAATGAACAATATTGTATATCTTCAATAGAAATAACTTTATGTTCAATCATTGCAATTTATGTTTATCATGAAGATAATATATAAGAATGGTGTCTAGTGGAAAACGTTTTTCTTGGTTTTCAAAAAGATGAAGAATTACATACAACTACGAAGATATAAATGCAAACACAAGACCACTTCTTTTTTTTCCAAGTTACAAAGCTCGAGGAAAACCCTCGAGTACTTCCCCTCATTTCGAGGATGGTACCTAGAGTAAACCCTAGAATCCCCAAGGCGCAAGGCCGGTCAACACTAGGGCTCGAAGCCATTACAATAATATACTTTTTAAGAGCTCAACATGTCACTTTGCGAGAATTGAACCTGGGTGAGGAGGATAACAATCATTCCTCCAACCACTTGAGATAAACCCAATTGAAAACCATAGAAACCATTGCTTATCAACAATTACCTATAATTACTCAATTATATTTAATATAAATTATGTCAATCATAAGAAATTGGCTTATTTCCAGCTATTTCAAAATATTGATATTTTTGTTTGTAAACTAACAAATATACAGTTATAATGTGATTGTCTAAATAATAAGCCCCATAGGTGAATTAGTGTTTGAAAATTGGTGTTGAAAATTGGTTATAGTGCAAGGAGGTAGAACTAGCCATTCAAACATTAAATGTGTGCATCAAGTCACCCACCTTATCCATGTAACTCTAATCTTTTTTTTTCTTATGTGAATATCAAAGTTTTACAATTTTGGTTGAGTATAATCTTATTTAAAAATAAATGTAGAGGAAAGAAAGCACCGTGTTTATTTAAAACTCCTTAAATGTTTTGCATTAGTATATTGGTTGTGAAAGTTTGTGCATGAATCCTAATGACGAGATCAGGGGCACTACACATGATAAGTATATGTCAAGGCGTATTGCAATTTTATATCGTCGTCATATATTAGAACAATTTTTTTCTAATACCTTCAAATATGAAAGTATGTCACATGTAAATATGTGAATGGGTGTGTATTATCGTAAGTGATTTTCCCAAGACGAGATGAGGGGCACTACACATTATAAGTATATGTCAAGGCATATTGCAGTTTTATATCGTTCTCATATATTAGAGCAAATTTTTGCTAATACCTTCAAATATGAAAGTATGTCAATCTGTGAATGGGTGTGTATTATCGTAAGTGTTTTTCCTAGGATATCCATGTTGTATATCGTTCTCATGTATTAGAGCATTTTTTTTGCTAATACCTTCAAATATGAAAGTGTGTCACATGTGAATATGTGAATGGGTGTGTTATCATAAGTTGTAGTTTTATATCGTTCTTATATATTAGAGAAAATTTTTACTAATACCTTCAAATATGAAAGTATGTCACATGTGAATATGTGAATGGGTGTGTATTATCTTAAGTGATTTTCCCAGGATATCCATGTTGTATATTGTTCTCATGTATTAGAGCATTTTTTTTTGCTAATACCTTCAAATATGAAAGTGTGTGACATGTGAATATGTGAATGGGTGTGTTATCATAAGTGATTTTCCTAGGAAATCCATGTTGTAGGATTTTTATATTCGACATTTCGAGTCACTCTTCTCCACCCTTCATCAAGATGTGAGTTGTGATAACATCACATATTGTATAGCTTATAAATATTTATTGAAGTTGTGTTAAGGGTGGATCAACTTATTAATGTCGTTGATGAAACCCTAGGCAATCCCTATATTTAATCTATGGATGATGGGTGACCAAATATAATTGAATATCCATCCATCATCTCTATTGAGATTTACGAAGTATATCTTAATATCAATCACTTTTCAAATATGCCTCTTGCTATAGTGATCTATTATGATCACGATGTTCACCTCCTCGATGCATATGTGATGCATCATGGTTTCAAAATGCTCTAGGAGGGTGGACTTAATCATCTAATTATGTCAAAGATCTCCACTATGTTTTATAATTTGTTTTCCACTATCTATCGGTTTCTCTAATGTATGGGCATCCACAAGAATAGTGAATGAAATACACTACACCATGTTGTTTAGGATTGATTTTGTCCTTCTAAGATTTTGGTTTCCTCCTCAAAGTGTTTTGGGGAAGAAATTGTCTTTATGTTCTTTCTCTTCAAAATCTTCACGATATTCTCAGTGACATCTTTGATATAAGTTACAAATGTTTTGTTCTACATTTATGACTTTCCACAATTAGGCCTTGGTTTCATTCTTGCTATTTGGAATTCTTTTCTCATTTGCTTGTCTTCGTAGACATTTTTCTCCAAAGCGTTGGTTAGATATGTTTTTTCTTGATCAATATGGTCCTCATCTACAATTCTAGTTGTGTCGGTGGCTAACATGTATAGTATGCCAATCCTTTGCAATGGATGGTGATGGGAATCATCCTACAATCATAAATCTATGTGTGTGTTTTTTCGACCTTGTAGCTAGAGAACAATCACTTTTCTTTATGAAATTAATTTCAAGGAATGGTAAACAATGATTTTTTTAAGCGAAATTTCACCAATTTGGCTAAAAAAAATTATTTGAAAAACTTTAGGCTAAATTTTTCATATTTTCATTAAAAATAAAAATCTTGTAGCCTAATTTATGATTATAGTTATTCATACACATAATTTTTCCTAAATATAGACACTTTCCTTGAACATATCATATGTTTTCTTAATTTTTCGCCAAATCAATGATTATGCATCTAAAAATTTTGGAAATATTCAGTGCATATGGATGATTAGCTAATGGCAACTACTCTTGGAAAAACAATGAATTTTCCACCGAAGTCATGTAAATTTATGTAGGAAAAGAAAATGTTTTTAATACTTGTATTATTTTGTTTTGCTTCTTTCAACATGTAGGTGGTATATCATGTTGTATATTAGTGTGTAAAAAAAATTCCATGTATTTCTAAAGATATTTTGCATTGCTATTTTTTTGTTGTTGTAAGTTCCCTCTAATTGATATGAAAGTTTGTTTTTTCTCTAAATATTCTACTATGATAATTTTTGTTAGTTATTGTCAATGATGCACCTGTGACACTAATGGAATGGTGTCATCGTCAAATTTTAAAGGTAGTAACAAGAAATCAATTGGTTATCATCTAAGATAAATGATATATATTTTTTACAAATATGGTTTGATAAGTTATGACTTATGTGGTTTAAAAAAAGAAACATTGATGATAAAAAACCATTTTCTCCACTTCTTTAGTGAACTTTATATTCAGAGACAAATTGTTTGGATATCTATGGAACTCTTTGAAGCTCTCTGGTCCATGTGGTCAAGTTAGATTTGTGTTATCTACAAGCTTTATCCACCATTTTAGTTTATTGGTGACAAGTCAATGGCCTTTTTCTCAACAACATTCATGAATAGGTTTGTGTAAGAGGATATAGTGGAGAGCCCCTACACATTTTTTCTATGCATATATGTTGTTTTGAACATTGAATAAACTTGATTTTAGGTATAACTCCCACCTATTTTATGATCCCATCATTCATGATTTCACTTATTCCCACAACAATGTCATCTATGGGGATCTTTGTGAATGAGAATTCTACATCGAAACTTACTACCATATCATTTTCTCCTAACTTCCTATTTTTTATAGTTTCAACAAAATGTGCAAAATATTTTGTATAGAAGCGGGGTCTTCCCAAAAAGGGTTTTAGTTTATTCACTAAGTAAACCACTAGTGCATTTGTATGGGACTCAATAGTGTTGACGATTGGTCTAAGCAAGGTTCCTTTTTTGTGAATCTTTGGTTTCATATAGATTATGGACATAATTATTTTCCTAGGAATTGACAATCCTTGAGCTTTCAACACCTCTTATCACTTTGTTCATTGTATTTGTATCAACCTTCCTTTCGTTCCCAATATTTGTGAGATGATCCTCCATTTTTGCCACATACTCTCCCATATTCATTATGACCATTGCATTACCTTTGTCCACTTTGACCACAATGATATTTGGATTGCCATTTAACTTTTTGAGAGAAAGATGTTCTTCCTTTCTAATATTGCTCTTAGAAGGTTTTGCATTCTCAAAGATCTTAACACAATCATGTATGGATTCTTCAATCAAACCAGAAGGGAGGTATTTTATTCCAAATTCAATATCGTAGATAATCTCTTCCATTGGTATGCTCTTTGGAGCTATCGCAAATCCAAGACCAATTGAAAGAGAGAGAAATTGATAGAAGGTAGGTAAGGTGAGAAAGAGAAGTGGAAGGATTGGGCCTAGGGTACCCTCCCTCTATCCATCCTATGCTACTTTTGGTAGCATTAACCTAGCCTTTCCTTTCCCTTTTGAGCCATTGTTGGAAGACATACACAAATCCCTTAGGAACATGATGAAACCACTTAAAGGCGTCACCAAATGAATGAGGGTATACCATGAGGATGTGAACATTTTAGGTTTATAGATTCTTATAGGCATACACATGTGGATTAAGATCTTGTGAGGATCATCACAAATTTGCTGAGTCAGAGAAGAGAAAAGGGTATAGATGTGATCAGGGCATGAGGAGCCAAGGGATTTTGATGAAAATCTGTATAACATGTCCAAATATTAACAATGGCTCAAGATATATAGGGGCATATGGGATGATGGCATGAGATTGCCTCAATTCCTTTTACATTGAATAAGTGTAGATACATATTGGAAGGAAAAGACTATTTTTTAGGCTCAATGGGGCATTTAAGATGCCACTAGATTAGTCCAAGCTTGAGCCTCTTAAAAGACCATTAGAATCAATTCATTAATATGAGAAGAGTGCATTTATGAATGAATTGTGATAGAAATTCAACAAGAAAGGGTAGAGAGACCCTTAGAGTTAAAATTGCAAAGTGTTGGCACTTGATGAAGAAAACTTCACTAAACAAGGGTGTTGGGTATATGTTATATTCTTTGCACAATTAGTTCTAGTGTCAACTATGTTGCGTCGGGCGCACATGGGGGTTTAAGGGAGGTTTCTAGGCCCCCACTTTGGGGTTGCAGGGGGGCGATATCCCCCCTGTGCGGGAGTTCGGGGCCATTTCCCCCGAGAAATTATTTTTCCTCAGGAAACGTGTCACATTTTTTCCTCATTTTTCTTGTCTCCTTGATTTTTGTGTCCATTGTTGGGCGGTTTTTTGGTACATGGTTTTTTGCCAATGGTTTTCTATTTCCGGTTAAGGAATTAGGGTTGTTGACTAATCCAGATCAGTGGTTCAAGGTTTTGGATGTCGTTGGCTCCTATATGTATATTGCATTGTACAAAATGTATCACAATGAATGCATATAGAATATGTTTGTTTTCCAGGTTTGGGTTTCCAGGGGAAAAATCTTTGTGTAATGTGTGTATTTTCCATTGTATCTTTTTTTTTCTTTTATTGAAAATTTGTTTGCAGTAAAATATTGTACAAGGTTAAAATCTACATTTGGAATCAAATCTTTGTTGCCTTCAGGGGGACGCGTTTGTGGTCAAGGGTTTGGCTTGGGATTGAGATAATCCTTGTTACAGTGGGAGATCTGCAATATTGATTATTTAGGTGAAAAGAAATGGTGAGTAGATTGAAAATGGAGATCTATAAGTTTAATGGGCAAAGTTTTGACCTATGGAAGCTCAAGAAGGAAGATCTATTGGTGGACAGAGATCAGTGGATCGCGATGGATCCAGGTACTGCACCTACAGGAACTTAAAGTTGGATCGAAAGGCGAAGAGCACAATCTGATTGTGTCTCTCAGATTCAGTATTACTGAATGTGTCCAAGGAAGCTACAACCAAGGATTTATGGGATAAGTTGGGGAAGTTGTATCAGTCTAAATCCCTAGTAAATAAACTATTCATGAGAAAGAAGTTGTATAACCTGAGGATGAGAGATGGATACTCGGTGGCAGAGCATTTGAATGCCTTCAATACTGTGGTAAGTCAATTAGTATCTGTTGAGATTAAAATTTCAGATGAAGATAACTGTATCAATGTAATGTACTATTTACCAAACTCGTGGGATAGTCTGGTTGTGGCCATAGGTAGTAATACAACTGCCTTGAAGTTTGATGAAGTGGTATCATCCCTGTTGTTGGAGGAGATGAGATGGAAGAAGATGGAAGGACATAGCACAAATGCATTATTTGCAAGAGGACACTCCCAAGAAAGAAATAGATCTAAGTCTAAGGGTAGATCTAAATCTCCCGGAAAGTTTGTAAATGTATGTTGGAGATGTGGAAAAGAAGGGCACTACAAGAAGCAGTGTAGATCCAAAATTGAGAAAAATAAGGGATCTGAAGAAGCTCCTTCTACAGAAGAAAAGACGCCAAGGAAGGAGGGGATGTGTACTTGGCTTCTTCAAGCACACATGCAGATCATGAGGCATGGTTGGTTGACTCAAGTGCATATTTTCATATGACTCCCCACAGGGAGTGGTTATGTGAATATGAAAGGTATGATGGAGGTAATGCTTTCCTAGGTGATGACTCGACAACCAGAATCATAGGACAATGAAAATTCAATTTGAGGCTCATAGATGGAAGGATTAGAACACTACTTGGTGTTTTGCACATCCCAGGTTTGGCCAGAAATTTGATTTATGTAAGCAAAATGGACGATGCAGGGGTAAAAACAATATTTGAAAAGGAAACATGCAAGATGGTTCGAGGAGCAATGGTGTTGTTGAAGGGATTTCGGTTTGGAACTTTGTATAAGCTACAAGGAAGCACTATTACTGATGGGTGCAATAGTTTCAGTGTTCCTAATATTGGAGTTGAAGAAGAAAGAACTCCTACAGTCTCTGAAGAAAAGGTTATGATGTGGCATCAAAGACTGGGGAATATCAGAGAGAAGAGTCTTCGACTACTACACGATAAAGGTATGGTTGAAGGTATGTCTAACTGCTCTCTAGATTTTGATTTATGTGAACATTATGTATATGGGAAGCAAAATCAGGTAAGATTCCCCTCTGGTGCAACGAGGGAAGAAGGAATTTTACAACTAGTTCACAGTGATGTGTTTGGACCTGTGTCAGTTTCATCATTGGGAAAATCTGTGTACTATGTCTCATTTAAAGATGACTTCTCGATGAATACTTGGATATATTTTCTCAGGAAGAAATATGAAGTCTTTGACAAGTTTAATGAGTTTAAGGCTTTTGTTGAGAATCAAACAGAGAAAAAAATTAAGGTGTTGAGGACAGATAATGGCGAAGAGTTTTGCGGGAATGAATTTGAAGAATTCTATAAGAAGTGTGGTAGAGAATGGCAGAAGACTACTCCATATACACCTCAACAAAATGGAGTTGCAGAAAGGACGAACAGGACGTTGATGGAAAAAGCAAGGTGCATGCTTAGTGGTGTCGAGTTAGGGAAAGAATTTTGGGAAGACCTAGTGGGTACTACATGTTACATGGTCAACAAATCACCCTCATCAGCGTTGGATGACAAGACTCCACAAGAGGTATGGATTGGTTGTTATAAATAGAGAAAATAGAAAAAAAATGTATTTTTAAAAAATTTCTATCAACTAGATCAACATAAAAGATAAACAAATCTAAAACAAATGATATATGTGAGTACAAAATAAACTATATCTTACCTCCATAATCAAATGAGAGATGTACCTGCCACATGTAGATGTATGCCTCTGTAAGTATGCTCAGATGAAGTTTAGGTTCATATATCAAACCTCTAGGGTTTGATCTCTATCAAAAGAACCGTGGAACATTTTTTCCATGGATAGTAAAACTCCAATGGAAACAATAATAAACCAAATTCATAAAAGCAAGTAACCCAATGAGAAAACCTCCAATAAACAGTGATAGCACAACAAGGAAATCAAATCACAAGAAAACCCTTTGATCTGGAATACAAGTGTCAAACCCACCATCAAGAAAACACAAACTTAGATATGGAGATACAAGAGGCTCCATAAACAAACAAACTCATATCTGGAAGTACAAGAGGCTCCATAAACAAACTGACTCATATCTGGAAGTACAAGAGAAACTAACTCAGATCTGGAAGTACAATGACTCCATAAGAACACAAACTCAAATCTAGAGGTATCAATGCCTCCATAAGAAAACTAACTCAGATTTGGAATACCAATGACTCCATAAGAAAACAAACTCAGATCTAGAGGTATCAATGGCTCCATAAGAAAACTAACTTAGATATGGAATACCAATGAATCCATAAGCAAACAAACTCAGATCCGGTGGAATCAATGGCTCCATAAGAAAACTAACTCAGATCTGGAAGTACAAAGTCAAACCCTCCACAGGCATTTCTTCCTTTGGAAAACTGGACAGCAAGAGGGAGAAGGAGTCAAGGGCAGCGAAAACCTTAACCCACCAACTGTTGCAAGAAGGAGAAGTAAGGGAAGGTCGCATCCTCCAAAACAGTAAGAGGAAGGTTTGCGACTTCCTCAGACAACCAAGGGAAGGTTTGCCCAACAAGAAGGAAAGTTCGCTCCACTCTAGAACATCAAGAGAAGAGATCCGCGACACCCTATCCTAGTAGCGACAATAAATGAGAAGCTTCTAGAAAACAAGGAGAAGATCTATGGAGGTCGTTCCTCAAAACAGTAGGAAAGAGAGTCCACCAAGGAGGTCGTACTTAGAACAACGAACAAACTGAAGTAGCCACTGAAAAATAGACCAAGAGAAGAATGAGTGTGTGTGTGAATCACAAAATACAAAGGGTAGGGTCTAATTTATAGTTTGGGAGAGAGGTTAGGGTAATTTGAATTATATTTAATTATTGACATTTAATTAATATTTAATTAAATCCCTAATCACATAAATAAAATCCCCATCACATAAAACAAGAGTGAAAGCAAACAACGAAAGGTTACCTTTTAAGACACAGTCAAAGGGACTTACATAATGGCAAAACATGTCCACATGAGTCTCATAGTGACCTATAAACTTTATCATCACTGCATAAGGGGGGTACATCAACAATGTGATCACGTCCATCTTCATAGACACTCCTAGATACATCCCAGGAGAGAAGAAGAGGATCACATATCAACACATCTTGGTATTACACCAAGATCTACCTGTTCAGGAATCAGGTTGCCCCAGAACACATATGGGGGCCCTAGAACACATTTAGGATCTTATCCACCAAGGTACAAGACCAAGGATCAACCCATGCATCAATTAAGGGTTCCCAAGAACACATCTAGGGGCCCTAGACACATCTAGGGACTTATGTCAACCACCAAGGAACATATCCAAGGATCAATCCACGAACCGGGCAAGGATTACCTGGACCACATCCAGGGGCCCTAGACACATCTAGGGACTTACTGCTTGGTCCAAGACCAAGAACCCCAGTCATGTATTAGGGGCCCTCACAAGGGTCTTGTTGCTTGGTTCTAGACCAAGAACCCCAGTCATCTACTGAGGTCCCTCACAAGGGTCTTTCTGCTTGGTTCTATACCAAGAACCTCTATCATCTACTAGGGGCCCTCACAAGGGTCTTTTTCCATGGCTCTCACTGCTTGGTCTCGTACCAAGAAACCCTAGGAGTGTGTTGGGGGCCTTAGTCTACAGCTAGGGATTTTCCATCCTCCAGAGAATGGCTCTTGCAGCTGCATTAATTTCAACACTTCCTCTCAGCAAGAGAGGCATTCTCAACAACACCAAGCTTGTCTCGAAAGTACACATACTTTGTCAATGACAGAGGCTTGGTCAAAAAATATGTGTTTTGTTTCGCCATCGGAACATACTGAAATACTAAGAATGTTATTCTGCACTATGTCCCGAACATAGTGATATCTCATCTCAATGTGTTTTTTCATAGAAACACAGGAAACACGGAGAAATTTACACAACTCTGGTTATCACAGTGGATTACTGTGGGTTCCAACTCAGCACTGAACAAATCTGAGAATAGCTTTCTGAGATACGCTACTTCTATACTAGCAGCACTTGCAACAATGTGTTCTTCCTCTACAGTGCTCTGGGATATGGAGCTGATGCAGGAGCATCACTCCCAAGCCAGCCATGCACCAACCAACAAGCCAACACAGCGTGCATTCAATGGGATGAAGAGAGGCGCAGCCCTCTCGTTTCAAATTTTTGAATTTGAAATCAATGTAATTAATGTTTGTAAGGCTGGTAGAGCCAAAGTCGTGCCTTTGAGCAGACTGTAGTTAAAGAAGGCCTTTAATGGTTTTAAGGTTGGGATCTAGCTCTGATCTGGACTAGACGACCATTTAATTGTGAATTCAATGTAATTGAATGAGAGTGGGTGAGATGGAGGGAAGAGCTCAAAGAGCCCCCTCATGTAAAAGATATTTCGATCTTGTTTAGGGTAGAGTAGAGAGATAGGAGAGCTTTGCGAGAGTTAGAGTCGAGTTGAGTAGAAGGAGCCGAGACTCTGTTGCAGTCTGCGCTCATAACCTTTGTACATGCATTCTTGATTAATACAAACAGAAGCAATTTTTCCTGCATGATATTTTGTGTGTGATGAATGTCTTTATGTGTGTTCATTATATGTTGTGAATGTGTGTTAGTAGGCATTTGCAGGGAAAGATAGGTTCTTCTATCTGTGGGTTCTTTGATTTCAGGTTTAGGGTTCTTTGAGGCTTCATGCCAAGAGGGTGTGACAGAACGTTGCGAGTTCTGAAAGCTAGTGCATAGATGCACTCCTGAATCCTGCGGAATTTTGGCAAGGACATGCCAAGAGGGTGCACCAGCTGAAATTTTAGGTTCAAGAAGGAAGCCTCAAGGTTGTTGAATAACTTAGAGGTAGGACTATGCAGAGGAAAGTACAAAAGAAGACATAATCTCTGAGGAGTTCTATAGAGCTCTGCCAGGAGGGCATTAAGTAGATGCACGGGTTATATTGAGGAGAAGAACTCTATCTTGAGTTCAGAGAAAACAGAATCATTGAGGATTCTGGAAACTCTGCCAGGTGGGCATTGAGTTGGTGCAGGAGGGAACAGGACTAATAGAATTACTGAGGGATTCTGAAGAAGCTCTGCTAGGAGGGCATTGAGTAGGTGCTAGAGTGCACAGGGAGAACTCCTTTGAGTTTTGGAACAAAGAAACGTCCAAGGAGGACAAGCGCAGGAGGAACAGTGCCTTTGCGCACAGAGCAATAGAAGAAATGAGTGCAGAGGTAGAGAAACCTTTGAGGTTTCAGAATCAACAAAGCTCAGGAGGGACAGTGCCTTAGAATACATGCGGGAGCCGAGGATATAGGCTTCACAGCAGGAGCAAAGGTTGAGACCTTTGAAGCGTTTGAAGTCTTCCAAGTTCAGGAAGAAGCGCAATCCCAGGAGGGAGCATAGTTGTCATTAGATCAGCTGGAGAGAACGAGATCAGCACTGTTGAATCTACTTCCAGGTAAGCATGAGAAGAGCGCACAAGGAAGGAGAATAGATCTGGGGCGTCAGATCTAGCTCGGATAGCCGATAGCCATTAGATATGGGAGAAGGTGCGCGCGATTTAATCTCACATATGAGTTGAGCAAAGGCTCGTCAAAGTACCGAAACAGCAGAGGCATCGAGATTTTGAAGTTCGGGGATCAGATCATCAAGGGGTTGTGGAATCGTTGCATTGTGATCTCCCGATCCGCGAAGTCCCGAAGGAATTTGAACCGTCCATCACTCAGAGGACGCGTGGCAGTAATCCGAGGACCCATCGAGGTTTCGGATATCGGGAGACAGAGAGGTAGGAGTTCAGGAGAGAGGAAGTCTCGACTCATGAAATCCCGAAGACATCAGAGCCACCTATCTGCGAAGGGCACGTGTCACAAGATCCTCGTATTTCACGGATTCAGGCATCGAAGAGCGGAATGGAGGAGTCTTTCGACTTCGCAACTAGCGAAGTCCCGAAGAGATCAGGGACATCCATCTGTGGAGGACACGTGGCAGTGATCAGGGAACTACTGGGAGTTCGAAGGACCAGGGATCAGTGTCGTTGGGGTCGCAAGTCCCGAAACACCGAGAGTATTGGGACCGTCCAACAGGAGGACATGTGGCGGCGATCGAGGCATCGGGAAAATCCCCGAAAGGGTTATACCGGGTTTTGACATACCAGGGATCCCATAGACGAGAGCAGAGCAAAGGGTTGCAACGGAGATTGCGAAGTCCCGAAGCACGAAACCCTGAAGTGTTGAAGGGACGCGATAGGAAGACGACATTTCGGCATACTGAGGATCGGGATTTCGGAAGTCCTAGAGACAAGGAATCCGAGCTCTTGGGAATGAAAACCCCGAAGTCGCAAAAAATGACATAGAGAGGAGTGGGGTTGCGGTCACACCTGGTATCGGAATATCGAGATTCGACATTTTGAGGATCCTGCAGACATAAAGTCGAAACACTTCACATCGGAATTCCCGAAATCGTGAATCGCAATACAGCTGTGGAGGAGGACGTGGCCAAATATTTCGGCGTTTCGGTATATCGGTTTTCGGAGGATTGAGGGGGCAGAGACTCTCGACAGCAGGACTCGCGGAGTCCCGAAATCTGAAATCCTTTTTTTGGGAAAAGGTCGCGGTCGTGTTGGAGGCCATGGGGAAGTTGAAGGACTTGTGGATTGAATGTTGAGGTTCTGATAGGGATCCGAAAGAGCCGCTTCGTCTCAGGGAAGATTTGAAACGATCCTCTGAGCAGATCTTGGCCCAAGGGTCGGGGGTCTGCGTCATCAAGTGGTACCAAAGCTTGATTATGTTTTTATATTGCAGGCAGAGGAAGCGAGAGGAGAAAGAGTACTTTGATACAAATTAGTTTGGTATCAGAGGAAGGCAGAGTATTGAGACTCTGTGGTGATTGCTCGCAGGTATGTAGCAGTCAAGAAGANCATCATTGGGAAAATCTGTGTACTATGTCTCATTTAAAGATGACTTCTCGATGAATACTTGGATATATTTTCTCAGGAAGAAATATGAAGTCTTTGACAAGTTTAATGAGTTTAAGGCTTTTGTTGAGAATCAAACAGAGAAAAAAATTAAGGTGTTGAGGACAGATAATGGCGAAGAGTTTTGCGGGAATGAATTTGAAGAATTCTATAAGAAGTGTGGTAGAGAATGGCAGAAGACTACTCCATATACACCTCAACAAAATGGAGTTGCAGAAAGGACGAACAGGACGTTGATGGAAAAAGCAAGGTGCATGCTTAGTGGTGTCGAGTTAGGGAAAGAATTTTGGGAAGACCTAGTGGGTACTACATGTTACATGGTCAACAAATCACCCTCATCAGCGTTGGATGACAAGACTCCACAAGAGGTATGGATTGGTTGTTATAAATAGAGAAAATAGAAAAAAAATGTATTTTTAAAAAATTTCTATCAACTAGATCAACATAAAAGATAAACAAATCTAAAACAAATGATATATGTGAGTACAAAATAAACTATATCTTACCTCCATAATCAAATGAGAGATGTACCTGCCACATGTAGATGTATGCCTCTGTAAGTATGCTCAGATGAAGTTTAGGTTCATATATCAAACCTCTAGGGTTTGATCTCTATCAAAAGAACCGTGGAACATTTTTTCCATGGATAGTAAAACTCCAATGGAAACAATAATAAACCAAATTCATAAAAGCAAGTAACCCAATGAGAAAACCTCCAATAAACAGTGATAGCACAACAAGGAAATCAAATCACAAGAAAACCCTTTGATCTGGAATACAAGTGTCAAACCCACCATCAAGAAAACACAAACTTAGATATGGAGATACAAGAGGCTCCATAAACAAACAAACTCATATCTGGAAGTACAAGAGGCTCCATAAACAAACTGACTCATATCTGGAAGTACAAGAGAAACTAACTCAGATCTGGAAGTACAATGACTCCATAAGAACACAAACTCAAATCTAGAGGTATCAATGCCTCCATAAGAAAACTAACTCAGATTTGGAATACCAATGACTCCATAAGAAAACAAACTCAGATCTAGAGGTATCAATGGCTCCATAAGAAAACTAACTTAGATATGGAATACCAATGAATCCATAAGCAAACAAACTCAGATCCGGTGGAATCAATGGCTCCATAAGAAAACTAACTCAGATCTGGAAGTACAAAGTCAAACCCTCCACAGGCATTTCTTCCTTTGGAAAACTGGACAGCAAGAGGGAGAAGGAGTCAAGGGCAGCGAAAACCTTAACCCACCAACTGTTGCAAGAAGGAGAAGTAAGGGAAGGTCGCATCCTCCAAAACAGTAAGAGGAAGGTTTGCGACTTCCTCAGACAACCAAGGGAAGGTTTGCCCAACAAGAAGGAAAGTTCGCTCCACTCTAGAACATCAAGAGAAGAGATCCGCGACACCCTATCCTAGTAGCGACAATAAATGAGAAGCTTCTAGAAAACAAGGAGAAGATCTATGGAGGTCGTTCCTCAAAACAGTAGGAAAGAGAGTCCACCAAGGAGGTCGTACTTAGAACAACGAACAAACTGAAGTAGCCACTGAAAAATAGACCAAGAGAAGAATGAGTGTGTGTGTGAATCACAAAATACAAAGGGTAGGGTCTAATTTATAGTTTGGGAGAGAGGTTAGGGTAATTTGAATTATATTTAATTATTGACATTTAATTAATATTTAATTAAATCCCTAATCACATAAATAAAATCCCCATCACATAAAACAAGAGTGAAAGCAAACAACGAAAGGTTACCTTTTAAGACACAGTCAAAGGGACTTACATAATGGCAAAACATGTCCACATGAGTCTCATAGTGACCTATAAACTTTATCATCACTGCATAAGGGGGGTACATCAACAATGTGATCACGTCCATCTTCATAGACACTCCTAGATACATCCCAGGAGAGAAGAAGAGGATCACATATCAACACATCTTGGTATTACACCAAGATCTACCTGTTCAGGAATCAGGTTGCCCCAGAACACATATGGGGGCCCTAGAACACATTTAGGATCTTATCCACCAAGGTACAAGACCAAGGATCAACCCATGCATCAATTAAGGGTTCCCAAGAACACATCTAGGGGCCCTAGACACATCTAGGGACTTATGTCAACCACCAAGGAACATATCCAAGGATCAATCCACGAACCGGGCAAGGATTACCTGGACCACATCCAGGGGCCCTAGACACATCTAGGGACTTACTGCTTGGTCCAAGACCAAGAACCCCAGTCATGTATTAGGGGCCCTCACAAGGGTCTTGTTGCTTGGTTCTAGACCAAGAACCCCAGTCATCTACTGAGGTCCCTCACAAGGGTCTTTCTGCTTGGTTCTATACCAAGAACCTCTATCATCTACTAGGGGCCCTCACAAGGGTCTTTTTCCATGGCTCTCACTGCTTGGTCTCGTACCAAGAAACCCTAGGAGTGTGTTGGGGGCCTTAGTCTACAGCTAGGGATTTTCCATCCTCCAGAGAATGGCTCTTGCAGCTGCATTAATTTCAACACTTCCTCTCAGCAAGAGAGGCATTCTCAACAACACCAAGCTTGTCTCGAAAGTACACATACTTTGTCAATGACAGAGGCTTGGTCAAAAAATATGTGTTTTGTTTCGCCATCGGAACATACTGAAATACTAAGAATGTTATTCTGCACTATGTCCCGAACATAGTGATATCTCATCTCAATGTGTTTTTTCATAGAAACACAGGAAACACGGAGAAATTTACACAACTCTGGTTATCACAGTGGATTACTGTGGGTTCCAACTCAGCACTGAACAAATCTGAGAATAGCTTTCTGAGATACGCTACTTCTATACTAGCAGCACTTGCAACAATGTGTTCTTCCTCTACAGTGCTCTGGGATATGGAGCTGATGCAGGAGCATCACTCCCAAGCCAGCCATGCACCAACCAACAAGCCAACACAGCGTGCATTCAATGGGATGAAGAGAGGCGCAGCCCTCTCGTTTCAAATTTTTGAATTTGAAATCAATGTAATTAATGTTTGTAAGGCTGGTAGAGCCAAAGTCGTGCCTTTGAGCAGACTGTAGTTAAAGAAGGCCTTTAATGGTTTTAAGGTTGGGATCTAGCTCTGATCTGGACTAGACGACCATTTAATTGTGAATTCAATGTAATTGAATGAGAGTGGGTGAGATGGAGGGAAGAGCTCAAAGAGCCCCCTCATGTAAAAGATATTTCGATCTTGTTTAGGGTAGAGTAGAGAGATAGGAGAGCTTTGCGAGAGTTAGAGTCGAGTTGAGTAGAAGGAGCCGAGACTCTGTTGCAGTCTGCGCTCATAACCTTTGTACATGCATTCTTGATTAATACAAACAGAAGCAATTTTTCCTGCATGATATTTTGTGTGTGATGAATGTCTTTATGTGTGTTCATTATATGTTGTGAATGTGTGTTAGTAGGCATTTGCAGGGAAAGATAGGTTCTTCTATCTGTGGGTTCTTTGATTTCAGGTTTAGGGTTCTTTGAGGCTTCATGCCAAGAGGGTGTGACAGAACGTTGCGAGTTCTGAAAGCTAGTGCATAGATGCACTCCTGAATCCTGCGGAATTTTGGCAAGGACATGCCAAGAGGGTGCACCAGCTGAAATTTTAGGTTCAAGAAGGAAGCCTCAAGGTTGTTGAATAACTTAGAGGTAGGACTATGCAGAGGAAAGTACAAAAGAAGACATAATCTCTGAGGAGTTCTATAGAGCTCTGCCAGGAGGGCATTAAGTAGATGCACGGGTTTCATTGAGGAGAAGAACTCTATCTTGAGTTCAGAGAAAATAGAATCATTGAGGATTCTGGAAACTCTGCCAGGTGGGCATTGAGTTGGTGCAGGAGGGCACAGGACTAATAGAATTACTGAGGGATTCTGAAGAAGCTCTGCTAGGAGGGCATTGAGTAGGTGCCAGAGTGCACAGGGAGAACTCCTTTGAGTTTTGGAACAAAGAAACGTCCAAGGAGGACAAGCGCAGGAGGAACAGTGCCTTTGCACACAGAGCAATAGAAGAAAGGAGTGCAGAGGTAGAATAACCTTTGAGGTTTCAGAATCAACAAATCTCAGGAGGGACAGTGCCTTAGAATACATGCGGGAGTCGAGGATATAGGATTCACAGCAGGAGCAAAGGTTGAGACCTTTGAAGCGTTTGAAGTCTTCCAAGGTCAGGAAGAAGCGCAAGCCCAGGAGGGAGCACAGTTGTCATTAGATCAGCTGGAGAGAACGAGATCAGGACTGTTGAATCTACTTCCAGGTAAGCAGGAGAAGAGCGCACAAGGAAGGAGAATAGATCTGGGGCGTCAGATCTAGCCCAGATAGCCGATAGCCATTAGATCTGGGAGAAGGTGCGCGCGATTTAATCTCACATATGAGTTGAGCAAAGGCTCGTCAAAGTACTGAAACAGCAGAGGCATCGAGATTTTGAAGTTCGGGGATCAGAGCATCAAGGGGTTGTGGAATCGTTGCATTGTGATCTCCCGATCCGCGAAGTCCCGAAGGAATTTGAACCGTCCATCACTCAGAGGATGCGTGGCAGTAATCCGAGGACCCATCGAGGTTTCGGATATTGGGAGACAGAGAGGTAGGAGTTCAGGAGAGAGGAAGTCTCGACTCATGAAATCCCGAAGACATCAGAGCCACCTATCTGCGAAGGGCACGTGTCACAAGATCCTCGTATTTCAGGGATTCAGGCATCGAAGAGCGGAATGGAGGAGTCTTTCGACTTCGCAACTAGCGAAGTCCCGAAGAGATCAGGGACGTCCATCTGTGGAGGACACGTGGCAGTGATCAGGGAACTACCGGGAGTTCGAAGGACCAGGGATCAGTGTTGTTGGGGTCGCAAGTCCCGAAACACCGAGAGTATTGGGACCGTCCAACAGGAGGACATGTGGCGGCGATCGAGGCATCGGGAAAATCCCCGAAAGGGTTATACTGGGTTTCGACATACCAGGGATCCCATAGACGAGAGCAGAGCAAAGGGTTGCAACGGAGATTGCGAAGTCCCAAAGCACGAAACCCTGAAGTACTGAAGGGACGCGATAGGAAGACGACATTTCGGCATACTGAGGATCAGGATTTCGGAAGTCCTAGAGACAAGGAATCCGAGCTCTTGGGAATGAAAATCCCGATGTCGCAAAAAATGACATAGAGAGGAGTGGGGTTGCGGTCACACCTGGTATCGGAATATCGAGATTCGACATTTTGAGGATCCCGCAGACATAAAGTCGAAACACTTCACATCGGAATTCCCGAAATCGTGAATCGCAATACAGCTGTGGAGGAGGACGTGGCCAAAGATTTCGGTGTTTCGGTATATCGGTTTTCGGAGGATCGAGGGGGCAGAGACTCTCGACAGCAGGACTCGCGGAGTCCCGAAATCTGAAATCCTTTTTTTGGGAAAAGGTCGCGGTCATGTTGGAGGCCATGGGGAAGTTGAAGGACTTGTGGATTGAATGTTGAGGTTCTAATAGGGATCCGAAAGAGCCGCTTCGTCTCAGGGAAGATTTGAAACGATCCTCTGAGCAGATCTTGGCCCAAGGGTCGGGGGTCTGCATCATCAAGTGGTACCAGAGCTTGATTATGTTTTTATATTGCAAGCAGAGGAAGCGAGAGGAGAAAGAGTACTTTGATACAAATTAGTTTGGTATCAGAGGAAGGCAGAGTATTGAGACTCTGTGGTGATTGCTCGCAGGTATGTAGCAGTCAAGAAGACAATTGGGAGGACTGTAGGGGACGCTGGAAGCACTCAGGGTTGCAGAGTGATAGCAGCAGACTTGCTAGGAGGGCAGGTAGAAGGCAGAAAATGGCTATTGAAGGCCATAGACGCGATGGAAAGAAGATCCATAAACAACCAAGCAAAGCTGAGATGGATAAAGAACTCGCCGAGATCAGAGCGAGGATGGAGGAACTTGCACTGCAGATGCAGCAGGATGCAAGATCACATTGGGTATATGAATGGCCCATGAAAATGAAGGTAAAATGGCCAGTCATGGAATTGGTGGCCAAAAGACATCGAAGGTTGATAAGAGGATGGTTGAGGCATGCTGAAATCCTCAGGAATGATAAGGAGGAGATGGTTCAAGCATGTGAACCAGAGACTGGGAGGAATCTCAGTGATGTTGAGGATGAATTGAGATCACTGGAAGATCTCAGAGACTGCCAAGATGCCAGAACAGAAATTTCAAATTTCCAGGTGGGCAATGAGATGAGATCGTTGCAAGATCTCATAGACTGTCAGGAGGACAACAGGGAAATTTCATGTTGCCAGGAGGGCAATGATGTTGAAATAATGTAACTGTGAAGAGCATTCTTATTATTATTTTGTTATTGGATTAAATCCCCATTGTGGATTAATCATGTCATTATTATCATTATTGTTATTGGATTAATCCCCATTGAGGATTAAACATGTCGGTAATTGAATAAGGACCAAATCCCTTTTTGCAGATTGGTCATCGGACAATTACAAAGTG
>JZKD02S1674757.1:78288-89318 GCA_000966675.3 Picea glauca
AAGGCACTGGAACTGCAAAAGAGTCCTTAGAGCATCACAGGGATGACTCTATCCCCCATGGAGCCTAATGTTAGCAACAATTCTTGTCTTGGGCATAAGAGTATCCAGGTCTGCAAGCTGCACGAGAAGCGCCCAAGCGTAGCACAGAAAAATCTCGTTTCAGGCTACCAATCAAGTGAGCGGGCATTTTGTTTTCATCGGCAAGGATTCATCGACAGAGCAAAGCAACGGTCGGTGGGTAATTGCAGTCAACCGAGTCGCGCCAAGTATAGCACAGAAGTTTTCAAGGAAGTGAACGGTCGAAATTCTTCGTGGAGCACTCGCGAAGTTACAAGGGCCATTGATCGCGATCAGTTTAAGCATGGGATTATTTCTCGRACTCGGGGTTCGTGAGTTCGAAGGGCGGACCATATCCTTTGGTTGCGCGAGATCGCGAGTTACGAGAAGTGTTCAAAGGGGAGTCAACCATCGTTGACCATCGCGTCTCAGGACTTCGCAAGGGGAGAATGCCAAAGTTCGACACTCCAACTCGCAAGGTCGCGAGCTGCGAGAGGCGCTAGCACTTGAGCCCTGGCCAACAGTTACGTGTGGAGGGCGCTGGCAATAAAAAGAGCTATACTCGTATCGCCATCTCGCGTCTCAGGACTTTGGAAAAGAAGAGTTGAGGGTCTTTGACCCATGAACTCGCGAGTCGTGAAATGCAAAGAGCTTTTAATGTCGGGCCCACAGTATCGCCGAAAGTGTTCTAGGTCGTCTGATCAAGGAAAGAAACGTGGCACACGATTGGGCTATGTCGCCACCTCGCCTATCGTAACTTTGAAGAACGAGGATAAGCCTCCTCCCAGTCGCGAGACGCGAAGTGCCAAAGGTGTCCGGGATTTGGGCCCACAGTATCGCCAAATATGATTAGGGTCGTCCGATCAAAGAGGGGCGTGTGGTGCACGATTAGGCTCTATCGCCTCTTCGCGCATCGTGACGTTGAAGAACGAGGATCAACCTCCTCCCAGCTGCGAGACGCAAAGCGCCGAAAGCGCTAAGGAGTTGGGCCCATGGTTTTGGCGCCCGGTCACAGAGGAACATGCTTGGGGAAAAGGCACTAGCGCACACCATATGATGAAACAAGTCCCAAAACGCCTACATCATCGTAACCGTCCATCCAAAGGGACGTGTGGCACACGATTAGGCCATGTCGTCATTTCGGTTATCGGGACTTCCAAGGGTAAGGGGTTTTTCTCTTCCATTGCATTTCAAAACCCCGAACCCTGAAACGCCGAAAGCGCCTTTGAGGATAAGCGCAGGGTCGCGGCCCGTTGTCACTCGGGGAAATAGAAAGAGTTGTGCAAAAGGGCCAAAAGAGCCAGGTTTAGCTGCAGAAGGGATCGTCGCGATCTCCAGGTGCCAGTCCGACTCGGTCTCAACCCTAGTCCCTGCTAGGAGTAAATGGAAGTGGGAGGAGGTGGTTGAAACCTCTCCTCACTCATTAATTGTAAGGTATGGAGGATCTGGCAGGCAGTCTGCCCGAGACGGTCCTGTGTCCTGGTTTTTTTTAAAGAATCCATGCTGAGTCCTCGACTAACCAGAGAAGTATGCACACGCTAACTAAACATTTAATGGCTCAGCTACCCCCCTGCAAGAGCCATGCAAAGTTAAGGTGGCATCTGACAAAGGATTTTCGTCCGAGTTTGATTGAAGGGACGCCATGCCTTGGAGGTCCGAGCACGCCTCTGTTGGGCGAATTTTTATGAATATATGTACTCATTTTTTTGTATTTTTTAAAGTATCGATGGTTGAGCTAAGCTCCCGATTGTAAAGTTTTAATGAAGCACTGGTTGCTCTGGTTATGTATTGGCACTTGATACTTCTTGCCTTATGAATGTCAGCTTCTTTCCATCTCTTTGTTTACACTGTGTTAGAACAGCTCGGAATTGGAGGATCCAGTCGAGTTGTGTTGTTATAGGATGTAGGTTGGATCACTGTAATAGTTGCATTGTTTCTAATCAGTTCTTGTATTTTCTCAATGTTGAATGGTTTGGAATTGGAGGATCCAGTCAAGTCACCCTTCAGTTCCCCGAAACTTAGAACCAAGAGGATCTTGTATTCTGAGTTTTTCTTCCTCAAGCTGTTGAAAGGCCTGATGCCCAAGGCAGTCTTGCTCACTCATCTCACCAAGTCTTCCCCCTATTCATTTTACAATCAACTCACTGATGGAAGTTAGATCAAGACCTCCTTTGTTCTTAACATATCATGCCTGGTCCCCGAGTTAGAGTGATACCTTCCTGGGTGTCTACCTATTCGATCACCCATTAAATTTATTCGTGACATAAAATGATGGGCATTGGGCTCTGCTCCTATCGCAATCCAGGAGTGACTTCCAACGCCAAAAGTAGCAAAGGGTTATTCTCAGGTTGAGGGAATTGATTTTGGTGGGATTTTTTCTCATGTTGCCAATTTAACTTCTATAAGATTTTTGTTATTTGTTGATGTTGTAGTTGATTTTGAAATAGAACAGATGGATGTGAAGACAACTTTCCTACATGGAGATCTGGAAGAAGAAATCTATATGAAGCAGTCAGAAGCCTTTACTGTGAAGGGAAAGAAAGAGCTGGTATGCAAGCTGAAAAAGTCCATGTATGGTTTAAGATAATCACCAAGGATGTGGTATATAAATTTGATACTTATATGATGGGACTTGTCTTCACAAGAAGCAAAGAGGATCACTATGTATTTTAAATTAATTGCTGAACATTTGATTTATTTGGTCTTGTATGTGGATGACATGTTGTTGATAAGAAACAACAAGGAAATTATCTGGAATGTGAAAACTCAGTTGTCGTCTAAATTTGACATTAAGGATCTCGAGGTTTCAAATTTCATTTTGGGCATGGAAATTAAAAAAGATCGAAAAAAGAGGAAACTCTGGTTAAATCAGAGAAAATATGTCGAGATAATATTGCAGAGGTTTAATATGCATGAATGTAAATCGGTCAAGGTCCTTATTCTTGTTGGTGTAAAGTTATTTGTGGATTAGTGTCCCGAGACACGGGAAGAGGAGGAGGACATGTTTCGTGTTTCATATGCGAGTGCAGTTGGCAGTTTGATGTACGTAATGGTCTGTACTAGACCGAACATTGCACATGCAATGGGAGTTTTGAGCTGGTATATGTCAAAACCAAGAAATGATCATTGAACAACAGTAAAAAGGGTTTTCAGGTATTTGTGTGGCACTGCTAGCTATGGATTGTGCTACCAAGGAAGACCAGGATTGGACAGAGTGTTGGACATACATGGCTTTGTGGATGCAGACTAGGCTGAAGATCTGGATCATAGGAGCTCTATAAGCGGATATGTGTTTACCCTGTTTGGAGGAGCAATCAGTTGGATGGGCAAAAGACAAGTTATAGTGGCACTTTCAACTACAGAAGTTGAATAAATGATAGCCACTCATGCAAGTAAGGAAGCAGTATGGTTACAAAGATTGTGTTAAGGTATTGGGTTGGTACAACAAACTGTAAGGATAGATTTTGATAGTCATAGTGCACTTTTTTTGGCGAAGAACTCAGCTTATTATTCAAAGACAAATCATATTGATATTCAATATCACTTTGTGAGAGACATGGTTGAAGAAAATAAAGTGTTGTTGATGAAGGTGGACACTTTGAAGAATGTTGCAGATTCATTAACAAAATCTGTGAGCACTGAGAAGTTCTCTTGGTGTAGAGGATCCATGGGCATTGATGCCTTGGATTCTTGACTATGTAACCTTGTAACCCCATGTATGCAAAGAAAACAATAAGTGGGAGAATGTTGGGTATGTGTTATATTCTTTGCACAACTAGTTATAATTTTTTTTGTCACAAGAAACATGTTGCAGTTTTGCCTCGTTTTTCGTGTCACCTCGATTCTTGTATCCATTGTTGGGCGGTTTTTCGGCACATGGTTTTTTGTTGTTGGTTTTCTATTTTTGGTTAAGGAATTAGGGTTGTTGACTAATCCAGGTCATTGGGTTAGAATTTTGGATGTCGTTGGCTCTTATATGTATATTGTATTGTAAACAATGTATCACAATGAATGAATATAGAATATGTTAGTTTTCCCAGTTTGGGTTTCCAGGGGAAAAATCTCTATGTAATGTATGTATTTGTCATTGTATCTTTTATGTTCTTTTATTGAAAATCTATTTGTAATAAAATATTGTACAAGGTTAAAATCTACAAAGGGAATGGCCCCTAGTAAGGAGAAATAATTAGGGATATCTCACCAATGAAATTGTGAACTAAAATGTCGATGGTAACACGATACAAAAATTGAGACCCGAGAGTGAGATAACAAAGTTAGGATAGGATGGGTGAGGCTATGATCCACATTTGCATCAAATAATAGTTGATGGGAAAGTAGAGTCAAGTTCTAAAGGAGCATGTGATGCTTACCAAAAAGTGAAACAAGCTCCACTTTTCGAGAACCGACCACTCAAGGCTCAAAGCTACAAGGAAGCATCCTTGATCCTCCCTTGATATTCATCTTAATCCTCAACAAGTATGGACTCATGCATATTCTCAAGACCAGATTGGAAATAGAATTGATATCAATAGGAAATTGCCTAAGGCTTGCTATAGATGACCATGTCATAGGTTCATTGGTTAAGATCATAGTTAAACCTATGTTTTGTAGGGGGTTCATATTACGCAATCTAGGATGTTTTGGCAATTAGCCAACTAATGTCAACAATTAGAATTCAAGTGCAAAGGAAGCCAAATGTTTGGGTCATAGGCAATGGTTGATCAAAACACACAAAAGTACGTGCATGATGGTTCGAGAGGCAAAGTTATAGGATGCTAGGATAATATGAGAATGAGACCAAGGACCAACAAAAGGTTTCAGCATAATCAATGTGAGAAGATGAGAGTGAAGTTGTATGGTGTAATGCTTATTTCTCTAACCTTAACACGCTTATGGTCGTGAGATCCTAAGTGGATTAAGCTCTCATGAGTTACAAATTTAATAGTAAAT
The DNA here is from genome assembly GCA_000966675.3 of Picea glauca. Taxonomy (NCBI): domain Eukaryota; kingdom Viridiplantae; phylum Streptophyta; class Pinopsida; order Pinales; family Pinaceae; genus Picea; species Picea glauca. The sequence continues at coordinate 83,296 of JZKD02S1674757.1, forward strand.
CTTATCATGCTTTATATCATCTTAATTTTCAAATAAACAATAAATGCATGCGAATAAATACAATGAAATGACATGATCGATTATGTCTTCTTTGAGACTTCAAAAAGAAACATAAAAATTCCCCAAAATAAATAAGTCAAGTAGATAAGTAAATAGAATTAAAATTAAAGAGATCACACTTTGAAAATGAGCAAATTATGGGCCCTCTAATATATTTCTTAAGTATGAATGGCTCCAACCCAACATCCCACTAAATTGGTACACTATGAGATAATTATTTAAGTGGTTGATCAAGAATCTTTGTGTCTGCCGTATGAATGAGAAGCAAGGTTATGATCCTATGGTCTTGATAGTAGAGATTGCATCGATGCTAGGTATTCAAAAGAGGGTATGGATAGGGCTTATTTAATTCTATAAAAAAAAGACTACTCAAAGTTTCTTCTCTCATGGAATCTCTCTTGATCATGGGATCATCTAATAAACCTCCAAACTTTTCCAAAAAATGAGGAAATTGTTTCAACTTCCTCTTTAATAATATCTAGAATGCAAAGTTTGTCACTTCCTTTTATATTTCATAGAAGGGGAATGCATCTTCACGTGTGAAGAAGACATGTTCCACATAGAGTACGTAGTGATTCCATTAAGTGTTTTTTTGAACATGAATCCACTGAATATCCTAGAAAAATATTTTGATTGAAATGTCTAGATGTTGTGAGCACAAAAGAGTTTTGTGAATGGTAAGCAATCTTCTTGTCTAAATCTTCCTACCATAGGCCAATTTCTAAAACATTCTCACATGTGAAAAATGGAAACTTCCCAAATTACCCTAATTTTACACATTGTGAAGCATAAAAATGACTTATGAATAATCAAATTCTATTCAAAAGTAACAAGTAACTAGCTTACAAGAGTTTGAGCTCCAAGCACACAATCGATGAGAATTTTGGAACCTAATCCAAGTTCAAGTTGAATATGGATGGGTGATCTAAGAATATAAGAATCCAAGGGTTCAAGATCTTAGTCGATTACCAAGACCTAGTATAGACTATCCATAGTTCAAGTTGAATATAGAACAATGATCAAGGGATATCAAAATCCAATATAATCGACTTCAAGGGTTTAAGATTTTGGTTGATCAATATCTTAGAGTTAAAGAACCCTATAATAGAGATAAATCAGGACAAACACCTTTGAAGTATAAATTCCCACATTTTCATATAAAGATTGTAAAATTCCTAAATTTAGAAAAGTTTCCACCAAGTCTAGTACAATAACATGAGTAAAAGGTTTAGTTACATCTTTTAGAGTTTGTGCACCTTTCAAACTACCTAACAACTTGTTAGGGTTGCATATATTGTCCAATTGCAAAATGGAAATTACAACATATCTCATTTTTTTTTTATATTAGTATTTTGTTTATTCAACTATACTCAATGAAAATTTTCAAAAACTTGCATGCATACATGTGTGCGCATGTGTGCACAAACACATACCATAAGCCCAAGGGGTTAGCTTAATGAGTTGTCGCCAATGTTGTTGGATATTTGGCTAGATTTGTGCCAGCAAGTGCCTTGAATCCACTTGGGTGTTTACTAAAAATGTCTTCCACGAATGTGAGAAAACATTCCTAAGGTTTCCCCTGAATTTTTCCTTATATATATATATATATATATATATATATATTCTTAATGATCTACATCACAAAACCAAAAAATTTCAAGAACCAATCATATACATGTACCCACAACCATAAAACCTACAATCCCAATCTCTATATTGTGATAAAAAAACTTTCGTTCTCTAGCTTAATTTTGGAGGTTTATCATAATATTCTAGAATTCAACTTTAACTCCATGACTAAACTTGGATTGTCAAGAACTAGAATGCTTGAGTGCCTCAAATTGTCAGATATTTTTTCTTGCATTGATGTGGAGTGAGGCTCAAATGGTCAATTGCAAATTCAGTATAACAAAGTAGGAAACAATCCTGGAAGCATTATTCACGAATTCATTCACTTATTAATAAAAAATGGGACAAACATTATTGTCCGAGTATATCAATCTTGAAACCGGTCCCCCATAATGCTCCTCATACATGCACTCACAAGAAAGCATAACAAAAGAAACAAAAAAGAAATCACATTTCCTGAAATATTTATTTGTATGGCTTACCATTATGAAATTTGTCCATTTTTGTCCATTTGCGATTGCACCATGTGTTACTCTAGATGCTCCGGAAGGCTATTATTTGTACACTACAGGAGTAAAGAATTTGCATAAGAAAGAAGAAACTAATAGCAATCGGATAAAGCTCTCTCAAGAATAAATTCACATGTCAGCGTGCCCAACTAAGCATTAAATGTAGGTGCTCATGTGAACTGGAGAATAGAGGAGAACAATAATCAGCTTGCAACGAATTTATTTTGGAATCCCGTTATTGTAATGCCCCTACAGATTGGAACTTGCGCATTACTCCCTTTTGTCTTAAGCTGCATAACCAAGTTCACGCAAAGAAATCAAGCCATATGATGGGCCATGTCTCCTTTTTGATGTCATATTTCCGCGTTTTCATAAAATAAATTTAAACCAATACACCAAATGAGATATTGAGTATCCATACTAGAATAACCTTTCAACAACTAGTTTGAACTACACAATAATGGTAAATCAACTTACCAAAGAATCATGTAAACTACCACTTCTATGGCGAATCCCATAAGGTTAAGAAGAAAATTTGACCAACAATTTATCTACATGAATAATAACATCATCGATATGGGGGCGGATAGCAGCTTGAGGTTGGAGCATCCATGTGACAAACTGACGCAATGAATCTGGGTAGGGAGGATTAGTGCCAGGAGGCCATTTTACTTGACCACTCATTGCTGCTAATTGCAAACTTCCTCCAGAATCACCGAGAGAGTATTCAAATGGTGACACGCCATACCTGTAGACAGGCAGAACAATACATGGAATTTTAATAACCCCCCAAAATTACTATTAGCTATAACAAAGGTAATTGCTTTAAGCCATCACGTGTATTAAGAACTTATTTTTAAACTATAAACAAAGTGGATTGAAGAAATTAATGCAACAAATACAGCTCGAATGTGACTAGGTAGGAACAAAAGAATGGATATGTGTGTCAGAATAACAAGAATTTCTTCAAAGACAACCATGAGGAGAGTTGATTTTATGCCAAGAATTCGAATTACACATACTGGTTATATATTCGACATCAAGGATACATACAAATAGAAAGCTCAGTAGGGATATGATATCAAAAGAAAAACTGTTTTATAGCTGACAACAACTATACTCAATTATGAATGCCTTGAGGGCTACAAAGAATAGACATCCATTTAATATCGTAAATCAAAAGAAGAATTGGAAAAACTTGTAGTTGAAATCAAAATGTCAATATCATATCCACTCTAGTCCACTTTAGAAAGATGCATTTGTGAATCCTTGCCTCCATCTTTGTGCACGTATTATTAACCCTTTCTAAAGAGCTCGCGTTCAAGGCAGCAAAGCAGTTCATATTGAGCCATGTGTGAAGGGAAAGGGTGTGAAAAGGTGTACATTATCAAACATCCATAGGACGACCTAATTACCGTGTCTGCCAGTTAGAGCATAGCTAAAACATGAGAAGAAATGTGATATGTGTCCTCAATTCCTCCATTCTTGCTTATAATCCATTTTTCCTTTTTTTCCTGTACTATAATTGGTTCATGGAATAAGAAAAAAACTACCTGATCCACGAGGGAATTTTTTTATTCTAAAAGACAAATTTGTTATCCTTTTCATCCCACAAGTGCAACAACTTCCAGAAAATATCCAATCCAGAGGCTGATCATATTCTGGCAATTTTACCTATTGCAGAGTTTGGTCTTTGGGGGTAGGTGGTGGAAAAGTTCACATATAGGTTAATATTTACTGTCACTTTACAAAATCGTACATAAGATTTACATGCCATATGGTGTGCAACGAAGGTGACATTAAATGACTGAAAGCAAAAGCTTGGTTTGAATTGACCTGCTGATGAGCTACAACCTAATTTAGGAGGGAAGCAGCCTACATCAAAGTGGAATTTTGGCATCTCGAGTATAGACATATGTTTTAAACATCTTGATGTTGTGAATACTGCAATCATCACATGTGGCCACAGCCATCTCATATTGTGTCATTAATGCATTTGGTTGAGCATTAATTATGGCTAAGACCATCATTTATTGTAATACTAGGTCATGGTTAAGTCCGACCTAGTCAATTTCGATATGTAGGCTGAACAACCCTCTTGGAGAGTGCACCCTTCTTATGTGGGCTTATAACCCCTCTTGGGAGGACACCCTACTTGAGTTGTGTATAATTACACAACTCAAACCTCATTTGTAATTATCTTTTTGGTCATTGAGCCAAGGCTCTCTAATAAAAGTGTTTTAAACTTACGGGCACTACATCCATCGTGTTCTCTTGTGGTTGGCATACTTTCTCTTTTATGTGCATTTGTGCATCTCATGTCTAGCTAACTTATGCTTGGGAATCTTTCTCTCTCTAGTGCATTTTTGGTTCAGCCCTAGCACACATTTTTAGTGCTAGTTTTTTGCCTTTTCACTACTAGTTTTTGGGTTGGTGTCGTGGTTCCATTCAATCCCCTCTTTGTGTTCGTGATCTCAACACTTGACTCCATAGCTATGTTTAGTAATGCTAATATCGAAAAGATTTCATGCTCAACATTTGATGACAAGTTGAGATGTGCTATGCGTATTGTCTATATAAATGTATGATAAATTTAAAATAATTTACATATTGCTATGTTTGGATATGTTGTTACAAGTTTTGCACATGCTAAATTTATCATCATAAAGCTACACTAGAAATATGCTAGAATGATGTATCCAATTGGATAAAATTGTTCAGCGTGATAAGTCATAGTAACGCATGTTGGTCACAAACACTGATGTACTAATTGGATAATATTGTATGGTGAATAGTAATTGGACTCGGTGGAGTCTACTCATACTCATTGGTTTGAACTAACTAGTTCTCAAAACCAAGCCGAGTCAAATAGAACCCAATGTGACTCAGCCGAACTCGATCTGAGCCAATGAACCTGAGTTTGACTCGATCTAACCTAGCAAACCTGAGTTTGCCTATTCATACCCAATTGGGTCTTACAAGACTTGTCCAAACACAACGAGTATGGTTAGTCTCAACTAGACCCAACAACTCTAGTCAATCTCGAACAAGTTGTAGTGGAAGCTTTTATAGTTTTTTACTTTTAACTGGATAGACAAAATATATATATATATATATATTTGAATAAGATATAAAAATGAATGATGTTTTACAATGAAGAATTCCCTTGCATTTATAGGTCTTGTCATGACCATTCATGTAACGTTATGTCTTTACTAATGCTTTAATAATAAATTAGAGTCCTAAATCCTATAGTGTGTGTGTATTATTAACAATATTATTTTATATACATAACATTGTCGCCTTCTTTAAAACTATTTGTTCTCGAAGCATTGTAATTTGTTCTGACACTAACCCTCACTCTCTCCTTAATATCCCCCCACAAATCATCATCAAAACCTTTGGGCCACGACGAATCACCATATTTTTCAGTGATTTGCTTATGACACTCCAAAATGAAGAGAATGCATGCATCCATCAACAATTGCACATCACATTTCTAAGGGAATTGGTACCTCAAGCCGATGTCATAACTAGGGTTAGGGTTATTCACATTATAGTTGTTGTGCACTCGTTCTTGTTAAATTCTCTTAACCCAACACCCGACAGTTAATTCCTAGCAAACCCTTGCTTCAATAAACTTATTAAGCAGATTTTACTGAATAAAACCACGGCTAAGTTTTAACAATCTAACTTAATAAATCAGTGGAATCATAATAAGGAAACCCAACACAAAGAACACACGTAATTTCTAGGTAAAATACCCCTGGAAAAACCCCCATGGGAAAACCAATTCCTTGTTGATTTTATTAGATAAAATCCTGG
>JZKD02S1674758.1:0-12501 GCA_000966675.3 Picea glauca
CATGGGGTTAGTCTAGGAGTCTGCAGATCCATTCCTAACTACGATATTAATGCATGCTAACACAATTCATCATACTAACCTGCAAAAGAGAGTCAAAGCAAATTAAATTATAACAACAAACTAATTAACAAAATAGAAATGCATGCACATGAAATAAAGAGAGACAACTAAACTATAAAAATGCATAAATAAACTGAAGAAGAGTTACCAGAGTGCTGGTGGCCCCCCCAACAAGTCGCGATCACTCCCTAAAAGCACACCATGAGCTCAACAAAAGGAATTCACCATTAAAATGCATAAACACAGTTTTATACAATTCTGGCAATTGAAAAATGCAAAAACAGAGCCAAAATCGCTTTTGGCTCTAACACACGCCTTCTTCTACTGTTCAACAATTATCTGACCACCATGGTGGTATTTATAATGTTTACAGACCAAGTGGTCGACCACAGGAGGTTCGAACCACTTCTAAAATTAGCAAATTTCATTAATGGTGCCCTAATTGTTGAAACATAGCTAGCCAATAATCACCCACCATAACAACTCAAAATTGAGTTGTCAAGAGTTCAGTAGTTGGAGGGGATACGCATGAACAAAACCCATGTCTCTGATTCCCCCCCCATTGGCTGCCAATACCATAACCGCCAAATTGCCCTCTGTTTTTGTGCAGGAAGAGGTGTTGGACAGAGTGTCGAATCGAGTGTCGGATCGAGTGCCGGATCAAGTGTCGGAACTAGAAATGTAGTGCGTTTTTTCCCTGTAACACCAGAAAAACGTGAATTAGCTCTTGGAAATCATAAAACATGATGAATTATACTTGATACAATCATTGAACATGAATTATATGTACCTTATGTCGATCATACCATTTTATCTTAAAACTCTTCAAAAAGATCCTTCAAAAGATGAAAAATACATATGTACATGTGGCAAAAGTGTATAATAACCGTCATGAAAGTGATCATATCTCGGGCCCAAGAAAGTGCTTGATCACTAGGGAGAAGCCATCATATTATCACCAACAATACCATATGGAAATCTAGGCATTGCTTGGGAAGCATGACAGAGTGTTAATACCATTACCAACACGAAGACCACTTGATAGGGGATTTGAGCATGTCATTGAGTTAGAGGAGGGGGCGAATCCTATGATCACCACACCATATAGGAATTCAAAGAAGTTTAAGGACAAGATAGATAAGTCTGTACAGAAGTTGACAGAGATGGGGCACATCACGCCTAGCTCTAGTACCTTCAGTTCTTCAGTAGTACTAGTGAAGAAGAAGGATGGCACAATGAGGATGTGCATCGTCTACAAGGCGTTGAACAAGAAGACCATCAATAACCAATAATCAATTTCTAGGACCAATGAGTCGATATATGAGTTTCACGAGGCGATTTGCTTCTTGAAGATTGATCTTGGATCAAGGTACCATTCGATCCAGGTCAAAGAAGAGGACATCCACAAAACAACATTCAGATATCACTACAGGGACTATGACTTTCTAGTCATGCACTTAGGGTTGACTAATGCACCAACTACCTTCCAGTTGTGTATGAACCATATCTTCAACAAGTAGTTGATGAAGTTCTTACTAGTGTTGTTCAATGAGCTATTGATCTACAACAGGACTTGGGAGGACCATTTGAGGCATGTCGATGAGATTCTCAACATCATAGGGGAACAATCATTATTTTCCAAGGATACAAAGTGTGAGTTTGGGATGACAAAGATTATCTATATGGGGAATTTGAATGGTGTTAAGGTAGTATAGGTGCACTAGGAGAAGATATAACCAATTTTAGATTGGCCCACATCCAAATCAGTTACAAAGTTGTGGGTTTCTTGGGGTTGTGCAAATACTATAGGTTCTTTGTAAAAGGATTTGCACAACTTGGTGTGTCATTTATGGATCTGACCAAGACGGGTGCATTCATATGGTCATAAGAGCCACATGAATCATTTGATAGGATGAATAAGGTGATGAGTACTTGCCCCAGTGTTAGTGCTTCTAGGCTTCTATCAACCATTTGTGATGGAGTGTGATGCATCCAGAGAGGGGATAAGAGCGGTGTTGATGTAGAATAGAAATTACATAGATTTCAAGAGCCTGAAGTTGCGGGGTCTAGAGAGGATCTACCACATTTATGATAAGTATATGTTGTCCATCATGCATGCATTATCCAAGTTTAGACAATACCTAGTTGGAGGACACTTTTTGGTGAGGACCGACCACAACAACCTGAGGTATTTCTTGGAGCAAAAGGACTTGAGTGAGAGACAACATAAATGGGTAAGTAAGGTGCAGGCATATGAATTTGACATTGATTATGTGAACGGAAATAATAATGTGTTTGTTGACTCCCTTTCTAGGAGACCTGTATCCTTTTCTATGTCTAAGATCTCAACAAACTGAAAATCCATTCTCTTTGTGGAGTAGTCCAATAACACATTTTCTTGTGAGATTATGGAGGGAATTATTTAGGATGAAAGGTACATAGTAGTAGATGAAATCATCTACTACAAGGATAAGATCTATCTTTTCCTTGGGTCCACAATCAAGGATAATATTTGCAGAGTGATACATGATGATCCATTGGAAAAGCACCCATGGTATATGAACACTTACGTGCAAGTGAGGGAGAGATTTTCTTGGAAGGGTCTCAAAGAGGATGTTCTATGGTATGTGAGGGAGTGCATGAATTTTCAACAGAACAAGTTGGAGCTTACAAACCCTACAGGTTTTCTTTAGGTGTTACCTATTCTGTAACAAAAGTGGGAGAGCATCTCCATGGACTTCATCACAGGGTTGTCGAAGGTGCAGGGTAGGGACTATATATATGTAGTGGTGGAAAGATTGACCAAATTTGCACACTTATTTTCCATTCCTTCTGAGTATAGTGCATCTTAGGTAGCAAACATATTCTTCAAGGAGGTGTTCAGACTACATGGTCTTCCAAAATATATAGTCATTGATCGGGACAATATATTTTTCAGTGCATTCTAGAAAGAGTTGTTCAAGTTATCGGGGACATAGTTGACACTTAGTACTAGCTATCACCCTCCGAAAAATGGGTAGACAATGTGAATGAACAAGTGGATCGAGGGGTATCTAAGAGACTATGTGTTGGTACAAAAGAGGGATTGGATTAAGTAGTTGTGTCTAGGGGAGCATTGTTATAGTACCACTTATCACATGTCCATAAAAATGAGTCCATTCAGAGAATTGTATGGCTACGATGCTCCATCATTTGTGGATTTGGAAATTGGGGAGAGTAGGGCCCCCAAAGCCAAATATTGGTTACAGAATAGCCAAGACATCTTGAGAGTCTTGAAGGATAACTTACAAGTCACCCAGAATCAACATAAGATGTATGCAGATAGGCATAGTGTAGAGCGTAGCTTTGAGGTTGGGGATTTGTTCTTTCTGAGGTTGTAGTCATACAAAAAATCCTCACTGAATAAGAGTGGAACATAGAAACTAAAGCCTTGACTATATGTACCATACATGGTGATTAAGATATTTGGAAAGGTGGCATATGAGTTAGAGTTTCCAGTGGGTAGTAGGATACACAATGTGTTCCATGTCTCTTTCCTCAAGAAGGCGTTGGGACAACAGGTCACCACTTCAACAAATATTCCTCCATTGGATGAGGAAGGGAAGTTGGTTCTGACTCGGGAGAAGATTATTGATGTCAGAGAGAGGAATTTGAGGAACAAACTAATTCAAGACTCCCTGGTCATATGGAGATATTTTCCCACAGAAAATGCCACTTTGGAGGGAGAACATATTTTACAACATCTCGGTTTGGATTTTCTTGAGGAAAAGCGATCTCTGGAAGGGAGGACTATAATGTCCCCTTCCACTTGATCATGAGGGTATGATGACTCAATATCCTATACAAATCCCATAGGCTATAGTAAATAATGAAAAGGAGAGCTAGGAGGTTTATTTGATGTCACTTAACTAGGAGATGTTATATTTTTAAAGTGACATTTAAATAAAAAGTTGGTAAATTAACTTTTAGATTAGTAGTTACTTTAACATAGTAAAAGTGAATTTTAATATTTAGGTGAAAATTAAAAGGGGAATAAGGGTCATCTTGATTTAGTGCATTGAAGAAGAACAAAAGGAGAGGTAGTGCTCCACTTTCCCCATTATGTTTTGGATTGATCTCTTATTGGATTGCTCTTGTAAGCAAAGATTTTTGTTTGGATTTGGGAAAAACCCTTCCACTATAGTTTGGTTTCAATGGCGAAATATCCACCCTAGATAGACACGGAGGAGATGATGTATACCGGATCTTCACTTGGGATTCATCTTTTGGTTCTACTTCGACATAGAGGTATAGCGACTTGGAGAGAAGATTGAACGAGAATTCCTTATGGGGTCGATTTGTCTTTTTTCATGGTTGTGGAGAATTGAAGTTGTGAAGGATTTGTGGAGGTTCGTGGCTTCTAGGAAGGTATGATCTCTTCCTTTTTGTAGGGTTGAGTGGCAAGGAGAGGTTGTAGGGGAATTTTTTGGGGCCAATCCTCCATTTTTGTAGAGCAGTGGCGAATAGGAGGGGTCGCGAGGGTTTTAATAGTCTGTGATGGGTTTGGAGGAGAGTCGTGAGATCTTTGGGTGGATCTATGAGGGTTTGAGGAGGGTCGAGGGCCCCATTTGTTGAGTTGTGGGGATAGAAGGGGGGCATTTTGAGGCTTGGAGAGCCTTCGAGCAGTTCAAGATCATCTATTAAGGAGACTGTGGCATTATCCCAGGTTTTGGTTTGAGTTTTGTAGTGTTTTACTATTGTATTGCAACTGCTATAACAACCATTATAGATCTACTATTATTGTGTTCCAAATTCCATTCATAATAAAAATGTCAATGCTATCTCTTCTATTCTATGTGTACTTAGATCGTATGTTATTTGTTTGATGAAATATCCACTAATAGAACACATGCAAATTGGTTGTAAGAAATTTTCAATCAACTTGTAGCCTAAAAACAAACATATGTAATGCAAAGTATTTAAGAAAAGCACGCAAAGAGAAACGACATCTTTGGATAACAAACATAAAATCCTTTCATAGCAAGCATTGCGGATATTACAAAATGATGTAGTCTTCCTTCCTAACCACACTGACAATGAAACGCAGGGTCACCTTCTTTTCAAATGAGAATTGTTTTAGAAATGATACAATATTAAGTATACTGTATTAATAATAAAATTTCTATCGAGAATTCCGCTCAAATATATGAGACTAGATTTGTGAATACAGCTTGAGTGGGCCTAATGGTTAAGAACATGTGTTTCCTCTTAAGAGGTCACAGGTTCAAATCCAGAAGGGGGTAGGGTATGTATACCTTCGTAGACTTTACCAGTCAAATCGGTGGGCGGAAGGGGATCCCTTGTCCCACAAACAAAGGGGTCTCATACACCAATTTGGTGTGCTAGCTTGGCCGTGACCTTAAAAATAAATTATTATTATTATTATAATCATAATACCTAGCAAACAATGAGAATGCTAGCCCCCAAATGTAGTCAAGCATAATATAAAAGAATGAAGCACAACATTTAAAAATTTAATAGTTTTCATTATCCCTACAGTGTGCTTTGATTAGTGATCACGGTTTATAAAATATATTCATATATTTCCAAGCTATAGAAGTAAGCTTAACATATTAAGTAAACATTTCAATTTGCAAATGATCTAACAGTTTAATATTAATTTAAAGTGTGTCTCCTAATTTCTAACGACTTCCAAATCTTGGAAAAAACTAAAAGGGAATTTGAATTTTAGTTATAATTTTAAAATATATATACATAAGTCATTTTATATTTATTTTAATATATAAAATACAAAACTGTATTTCTTTAAAAATTAAAGGATTTGAGAGCTCTCTCTAATTAGTAATATATTGGGTATAGTAATAAATTTATGGATATAGTTGAAGGAATTAGTTTAATTAGTTATTTTTTAAAATCCGAAGCATACAAATTTTTATTATATAAAGGGTTGTAGTCTAGAATAACAACAATATTATGAAAATGCTAGCCTTAGAAATGATCAACTCTTGAATTTTGAAAAAGTTTATAATCACAAAAACTATATTTTGAAGTTTCTTGCATGATAAAATGATAACAAATTTCTTACCAAAAAAAAATACAGAAATCATACATGTCTACATTGGATTGTGTAACCATATTTTTTTCATCATTAACTATGCTACTAAAAGAGGATTTTTTCTCTTTATTACTATTTTCCAAGCTTCCAATTCTTTTGATGACTTTAGTGTTGCTCCCTCCAATCCTAGATTTCCTTGGTTTAAAGGTTTTGGTTATTCTAGAATATTCTCTTCTTCCACTTGGTCCACCCAACTTGCATTTGTCCAAGGACTAAGAGATTGCTTCTTCCTTATCCAAATATAGGGTAATATAAAATTCCTCTTTCACCATATTACATGGTACCACATATTTATCTTTTTATGGAGTGTCTTTGATTTCTTCTTATTCCATTTTTTATCCATCCATGGGAAAGTCCGAGTGAGCTGCCTCATCCTTGCTAATAACTTGATGTTCTTCCTTAGAACTAACCCAACGGGTTGACTTTCATTGGTATTTTCTAGATTTCCTTGTACCTTTTGGACAATGTGATGCCAAATGTCATGTTTGAAGACAAGCTCTAAAATGAAAAGATACGTTTTCATAATCCAATTTTTATGACCAATAGAAGTTTTCACCTATCAAATTTATTTATATCTAAAACCCTTTGTTGAAGTCCATTTCCACACATATTTGTGCATATGTAGTGATATTATGGTTCTTTGTTTCCTTTCTTTTGTAATGAAATACTACAAGAGAGTTGTCAATGGCTTGGAGAGAGGGTAAATCTTAAAGGTTTAGAGACATATTTTGAATTCTAACACAATATCATAATTCAATACATTTTATATTTTCCTAATTATAAGAATCTTAAGAATTTACTTTAATATATTGAATTGAAAAGTTGAGAAACTTTTTTCCTTTTTTATTAACCCTATAAGAGAAACATTTTCCCTCTTTATTAAATTCAACCTTTAAATGTTTTAATATGTCCTAATATTAAACTTGAATATATCATTTGTCAAACCATATGATTTTTTATATTCATGGGAAAACATATGGGTTAATAACACATGTTTCTTTTGATTCCATTATAGAACATAACAATGTTCATTCTAAATCTTTATATATGCAAGCATCATATTGAAATATGAATTAGGAAGAAAATTATAGGCTAATGTTATAGGATGACTTAATAATATATTTTTTTAAATATCAATTGTGTTTTTTTCTAAACCATGTTAACGTCTTAGACTTGAACTTAGCTTTGATATTATATTTGAATGTGTTTTTTGTCAAAGCATGTGAATTTTCCTATTTATGAAAAAAAAACAAATTTGTTAATTAACACATGTTTCTTCTCACTTTATTATAGAACTTAAAAATGTTCCTTCTAAATTACAAATTATGATTACACATATGTTTTGTCAAAACCATGTTAATATATTATGTTTCTTTTTTCAAATACAATATTTTATAATAATTAAGCAACACTGTAAATTTTACATAACCCGTGATGAATATTGCAATGTGAGATAAGCATCAAGGAACATAACAATTCCACATAAGTCGACTAAGATGAATATCACAATGCATCATACTTTTCAAGAACATCATAATGAAATATAACCCTTGAAGAACATCATCATGAAACATAACCCTTGAGGAACATTAGAAAGCAATATAGCCCTTGATGAACATTGTAATGAAATGTTATCATTGAGTAATGTACAATTTAACATTAGTCAAAAAAATATAAACATCGAAATGCAACATAACCATTAGGAATGTCATGATCAAACATAACCCTTCTAGAAGATCTCAATGCAACAAAACCCTTGAGGGGAATTGTAATGTGACACAACTGTTAAGGAACATAGTGATTTGACATAAGTCAACCAACATAAATGTCACAATGTAACATAACTATAGTCAACCTTTTTCAACCCTAGTAATATGGGCACACATGGTCAACCATATTCAATCATGGCCGACCATGGTCAACGCAATTCACCCATGGCTATGTTAATATATGCCTTGAAACATAACCCAACACTTCATGAATGTTGCAATGCATCATTACCAATGAGGAACAAAACATTTCCTTATAAGTTGACCGAGATGATTATCATAATTCATCATGACCATTTAGGACCATCTCACTAAAACATAATGATTAAGGAATATCACAAGATGACATAACCATTAATGAATGTTGCAATGTGAAATTATCACAAACGAATGTAACAATTTGACATAACAAAATGAAGAAGAATATTTAAATGTAAAAAAATTATTAGCAAATGTCACAATCCAACATAACCCTTGATGAATGCCACAATGTGACATAACCTTTAACAAGTGTTTCAATGTGATGAAAGTCAACCATAATCCCTTGATAAACGTCACAATACAACATAAACCTTGACTAGTGTTCCATTGTAACATAACCCTTGACATCATAATGTAACATAACCATCGTCAATCATAATCAAGTAACACAAACATTGCAATCTAGCATAACCATCATCAACCATAGTCAACCTTGGTCAACCACAGTAATAGTGACACCCATGGTCAACCATGGTTAATCATGGCCAATCATTGTCAACCCATGCCACCCATGGTTTTTTTGAGATATTCCTTATGACATAACCCAATCCTTCATGAATGTCTCAATGTGACATAACCAATGGGGAACATTTAACATTTCCTTATAAGTTGAATAAGATGAATATCACAATGCAACATGATCACTCAGGAACATATGAATTATACATAACCATTAAGAAATGTTGTAAGGTAACATAACCCTTTATAAACGTTGTGATGGGACATAACCATACATGAACATAGAAACTCGACATAACTCTACGAAGATGAATGCCACAATGTGACATAATCATAGGGGAACATTGCAATCCAACATACCCCTTGACAAACATCATAATGTTACATAACACTTGATGAATGTTGCAATCTAACATAACCTTTGACATCACAATCCAACATAACCCTTGCCGCCATAATCCAATATAACCCTCCAAGAACGTCATAGTTTGATGAAGATACCCCAGCATAACAATGTGACATACATAACCTGACATCACAATGTGATGAACATAACCCCACAACACAATCCAACATAACCCTTATCAAACATTCAATATTACGAAAGTCAACTGTAATCAACCATAGTGAACCATGGCCAACTAAATACAACCATGGGTAACACAATTCAACCATGATAAACATCATTATATGATATAACCATTATGAAATGTCATAGTCTAACTTAATCCTTGAACAACATCACATTGAAACATAACCATTAGGGAACACAACAATTCGACATAAGTCAACAGAGCTAAATGTCACAATGTTACATAATCATTGAATAACATTATAATCGAATATATCCTTCCCTCAACATTGCGATGCAATATAACCATTAAAAATCACTACAATTTAACATAATTCCACCAAGACAAACATTGCAATGTGACCATAAACCATAGTAAAGAAAACATAAACCAAATTCAACTAGAGGTCAACCATAGTAAACCTAATTCTACTATAAGTCAACCATAGTAAATCAAACATAAAACAAAGTCAGACATATGTTGACCATAGTCAACCAAAGTCAACCATGGTCAATCAAAGTCAACCATGGTAAAAAAAAGTTAACCATGGTTAATTATGGTCCACCATGTTCAACCATAGACAACCACGGTCAACCAAATATTACCATAGTAAAACATGGTCAACTATGTCATCCGTAATTAATTATAGTCAACATGGTTATCCATAGTCAACATGGTCACCCATGGTCCACCATAGTCAACTATAGTGAAATGTGATGAACCAAATTTAACCATGACCAATAATAGCTTAACATAGTCAACCATAATTAATCATGGCCAACCATAGTCAACCTTGGACAAGCAAGTTCAACCATGGCCAACCATAGACAACCATGATCACCCATGGTCAACCATAGTCAAAGATTATAAACAATAGTCAAACATGGACACTAATGGTCTACCTTAGTCAACCATAGTCAATAATGGTCAACTAAATTCAACCATAATCCACCATGTTCAACCATAGATAAGCATGGTCAACCAAATATCACCATAGTAAAACATGGTCAACCATGTAATCCAATGTCAACCATGATCAACATGGTTATCAATAGTCAACATGGTCACTCATGGTAAACCATAGTCAACCATGGTAAACCATAGTCAACCATAGTAGACCATGGTTTACCAAAGTCAATCATAGTCAAACATAAGCACACATAATCAACCATGTCTAACCAAAGTCAACTATAGTCAAACAAAAACAAAACATGGTCTACCATGGAAAACAGTAGTCTACCACGGTCAACCATACTAAAATATCATAAATATTTTGTTTTTAATTATATTGATATTTTAATTCACAAATCTACTAAATCTCCCAATGCACATCGCTCGTCAACTAGCACAACCGCACAACTAAAAGTGGTTTATATATGTTGTTTGGTGTCATTAGTTTTGAAAGGTGGAAAATGACATCGATTTGTGTATATCAAACACTTTTAATTGTGTGGTTGTGATAATGTATTATAATTTAGTTATTTATGTTTTTTAATACTCGAAACTTAACTTGGATGGATAACATATCAACACCTAGTTTCAACCACTAGCACAACTAAACAAACCTTTTTTGGTGACAAGTAGACAATTTTTACACCACTTAAAATGTGAAAGGGCTATGTTTATACCTTGATCTTGAATTTGAACATAAGTATATTTTTTTCTTTCATATACACACTATTTTTTCCTCAAAAACAGATTGGGTTGTAAAAATTAAGCTCCATTAATTATTTTGACAATATACCTATGTTTAGGAATCTCTCAACGTTATTATTACCATGAAAACTCTAAATCTCCATTGGCAAGAAGATAGATGATCTGAAACTGGGGTGACACTGATACCAAATTTGATTTGGTTCTAGGCCAGTTAACAAAGGTCAAATTTACAATTGTGGATTTATTAAACTTGATTGCATCAAAGATGGAAAATGTACTTATGAAGACTTAAATCCAAATTGAATACCAACTTGGGGAATATGTTGTTAGTCTCATATATCCATTACTTAACACATTAATAATCATAATTGCATAAATAAAACATGCATAAGAAAACATGAGACAAGAGATCATCGATTTGTGAACATAGTTCACCGGGACATCCTCGCTACATCTCTGGATCCTCTTGGAACATGAATCATTATATTATCCTTCCTTTGAAAGGGATGAAATCTTCTCACAAAATGTGGCACATGCTCCTTACATGGATGAAATCCGAAGCAACCTTCTCTCACACAAAAGAGAACTTAAGGATGTCACATATATAAGTGACATTTCTTCAAACACTAGAAGGACTACAATTGAGTTCTCTCTCCACCAAGGGATGATCCATAAAGGATTAATCCAAAGATCCCCCCTAGAGTTTTCATAAGTATTTTATATAGTTTTCCTTAACTCCATAGCTCAAGGAGACAAGATACAAAAATTTAGGATCTAATAACAACTCAAGGACAAAAAAGAGAAAGCATCTCAACCAACTCATGGGACCCTTAACTTCCTCCTTGAGACTAGGAAACTAATTTCCCCTTAAAATTAAGAAACTAATTTATGATTTGGATTCTCAAACTAATTTTYCCATTTTTACAATTAAATGAATAATACSTGAGATTTTCAAGCATTAATCATTTTTCCAATACRCATGACTAATACATGAGTTTCTCATACTCATTTCAAGTATTAATCATTTTTACAATTTAAATAATTCCTTCATGAGAATTAATTATTCTTTTTCACCTATCATCAATTAGCATTTTAATGATATTCTCCATGGTGTGAAAAGTAATGATTCCTTGTGTGGAGATCCTCCCGAATCAATTAATTTCACACAACTAGAATTTATTACACCAGCAGTGGCAATAACTAGACCTAGTTGGGTATCCAATCCAAGTAATTATCAAATACTTTCTCCATGGCCCCATTTTTGTTGTAAAATATTAATAAATAAATAACCTACTTTAAGTGATTCCTAAGTTATCGTATACTCTATCCCTTACACTTTGTTTGTCTCTTTATACACCTAGCCACAACAACTTCCTAGGATTATTTGTCCTTTACATAAACTTGAAATATCTTTATCACATGGGAACATGCATAATTAGATACTTGGTATATACTCCAGGTTTGTCATGGTATCGATCCAAGTAACCTAATTTGGTTTTTCTTACTAAGCTTCAATCCACACCTTAGCTATATTAATTGTAATGACACCATAATGGAAGTAATGAGACCACATAGGAGTGATAAGGAGGAACTCAATAAGGTAGTACCT
>JZKD02S1674758.1:12511-40130 GCA_000966675.3 Picea glauca
ATAGTAGAATTAGGTTTACTATGGTTGACTTATAGTTGAATTTAGTTTATGTTTTCTTTACTATGGTTTATGGTCACATTGCAATGTTTGTCTTGGTGGAATTATGTTAAATTGTGGTGATTTTTAATGGTTATATTGCATCGAAATGCTTAGAAAAGGATATATTCAATTTCAATGTTATTCAATGATTTTGTAACATCGTGACATTTATCTCTGTTGACTTGTGTCGAATTGTTGTGTTCCCTAATGGTTATGTTGCAATGTGATGTTGCTCAAGGATTAGGTTAGACTATGACATTTCATAATGGTTATATCATATAATGATGTTTATCATGGTTGAATTGCGTTAACCATGGTTGTATTTAGTTGGCCATGGTTCACTATGGTTGATTACGGTTGACTTTCGTCGCATTGAATGTTTGATAAGGGTTATGTTGGATTGTGATGTGGGGTTATGTTCATCACATTCTGATGTTAGGTTATGTATGTCACATTGTTATGTTGGGATATGTTCATCAAACTATGACGTTCATGGAGGGTTATATTGGGTTATGGCTTCAAGGGTTATGTTGGATTGTGATGTCAAAGGTTATGTTAGATTGCAACATTCATCAAGTGTTATGTCACATTATGATGTTTGTCAAGGGGTATGTTGGATTGAAATGTTCCCCTATGATTATGTCACATTGTGGCATTCATCTTCGTAGAGTTATGTCGAGTTTCTATGTTCATGTATGGTTATATCCCATCGCAATGTTTATAAAGGGTTATGTTACCTTACAACATTCCTTAATGGTTATGTTTTATTCATATGTTCTTGTGTGATCATGATGCATTGTGATATTGATCTTGTTCAACTTATAAGAAAATGTTAAATGTTCCCCATTGGTTATGTCACATTGAGACATTCATGAAGGATTGGGTTATGTCATAAGGAATATCTCAACAAAACCATGGGTGGCATGGGTTCAGAATGGTTGGCCATGATTAACTATGGTTGACCATGGGTGTCACTATTACTATGGTTGACCAAGGTTGAATATGGTTGATGATGGTTATGCTAGATTCCAATGTGTGTGTTATTTGATTATGATTGACGATGGTTATGTTACATTATGATGTCAAGGGTTCTGTTACATTGGAACACTAGTTAAGGTTTATGTTGGATTGTGACGTTTATCAAGGGATTATGGTTGACTTTCATCACATTGAAACACTTGTTAAAGGTTATGTCACATTGTGGCATTCATCAAGGGTTATGTTGGATTGTGACGTTTGCTAATATTTTTTTTACATTTAAACATTCTTCTTCATTTTGTTATGTCAAATTGTTACATTCGTTTGTGATAATTTCACATTGCAACATTCAGTAATGGTTATGTCATCTTTTGATATTCCTTAATCATTATGTTTTAGTGAGATGGTCCTAAATGGTCATGATGAATTATGATAATCATCTTGGTGAACTTATAAGGAAATTTTTTGTTCCTCATTGGTAATGATGCATTGCAACATTCATGAAGTGTTGGGTTATGTTTCAAGCCATATATCAACATAGCCATGGGTGACTTGGGTTGACCATGGTCGACCATGATTGAATATGGTTGACCATGGGTGCCCATATTACTAGGGTTGAAAAAAGTTGACTATAGTTATGTTACATTGTGACATTTATGTTGGTTGACTTATGTCAAATCACTATGTTCCTTAACAGTTGTGTCACATTACAATTCCCCTCAAGGGTTTTGTTGTATTGAGATCTTCTAGAAGGGTTATGTTTGATCATGACATTCCTAATGGTTATGTTGCATTTTGATGTTTATATATTTTGACTAATGTTAAATTGTACATTACTCAATGATAACATTGCATTACAATGTTCATCAAGGGCTATATTGCTTTCTAATTTTCCTCAAGGATTATGTTTCATGATGATGTTCTTCAAGGGTTATATTTCATTGTGATGTTCTTGAAAAGTATGATGCATTGTGATATTCATCTTAGTTGACTTATGTGGAATTGTTATGTTCCTTGATGCTTATCTCACATTGCAATATTCATCACGGGTTATGTAAAATTTACGGTGTTGCTTAATTATTATAAAATATTGTATTTGAAAAAGAAAAGATAATATATTAACATGGTTTTGACAAAACATATGTGTAATCGTAATTTGTAATTTAGAAGGAACATTTTTAAGTTTTATAATAAAGTGAGAAGAAACATGTGTTTATTAACAAATTTTCTTTTTTCATAAATAGGAAAATTCACATGCTTTGACAAAAGAAACATTCAAATATAATATCAAATCTAAGTTCAAGTCTAAGACGTTAACATGGTTTAGAAAAAAACACAATTGATATTTAAAAAAAAATATTATTAAGTCATCCTATAATATTAGCCTATAATTTTCTTCCTAATTCATATTTCAATATGATGCTCGCATATAAAAAGATTTAAAATGAACATTGTTATGTTCTATAATGGAATCAAAAGAAACATGTGTTCATTAACCCATATGTTTTCCCATGAATATAAAAAATCACATGGTTTGACAAATGATATATTCAAGTCTAATATTAGGATATATTAAAACATTTAAAGGTTTAATTTAATAAAGAGGGAAAATATTTCTCTTATAGGGTTAATAAAAAAGGAAAAAAGTTTCTCAACTTTGTAATTCAATATATTAAAGTAAATTCTTAAGATTCTTATAATTAGGAAAATATAAAATGTATTGAATTATGATATTGTGTTAGAATTGAAAATATGTCTCTAAACCTTTAAGATTTACCCTCTCTCCAAGCTATTGACAACTCTTTTGTAGTATTCCATTACAAAAGTGAGGAAACAAAAAACCATAATATCACTACATATGCACGAATATGTGTGGAAATGGACTTCAACAAAGGGTTTCAGACATAAATAAATTTGATAGGTGAAAACTTCTCTTGGTCACAAAAGTTGGATTATGAAAATGTATCTTTTCATTTTAGAGCTTGTCTTGAAACATGACATTTGGCATCACATTGTCCAAAAGGTACAAGGAAATCTAGGAAGCGCCGATGAAAGTCAACCCGATAGGTTAGTTCCAAGGAAGAACATCAAGTTATTAGCAAGGATGAGGCAACTGACTCGGACTTTCCCATGGATGGATAAAAAATGGAATAAGAAGAAATCAAGGACACTCCATAAAAAGATAAATATGTCGTACCACGTAAAATGGTGAAAGAGGAATTTTCTCTTACCCTATATTTGGATAAGGAAGAAGCAATCTCTCTTAGTCCTTGGACAAATGCAAGTTGGGTGGACCAGGTGGAAGAAGAGAATATTCTAGAACAACCAAAACCTTTAGGCCAAGGAAAACTAGGATTGGAGGGAGCAACACTAAAGTCATCAAAAGCATTGGAAGCTTGGAAAATAGTAATAAAGAAAAAAAATCCTCCTTTAGTAGCATAGTTAATGATGAAAAGAAGATGATTACACAATCCAATGTAGATATGTATGATTTCTGTATATATATTTTTTAATTTATTACCATTTTATTATGCAAGAAACTTCAAAATGTAGTTTTTGTGGATATAAAATTTTTCAAAATTCAAGAATTGATAATTTCTAAGACTAACATTTTCATAATATTGTTGTCATTCTAAACTACAACCCCTTATATAATAGAAATTTGTATGCTTCGGATTTAAAAAATAACTAATTAAACTAATTCCTTCAACTGTATCCATAAATTTATTACTATACCCAATATATTACTAATTAGAGAGAGCTATCAAATCCTTTAATTTTAAAAGAAATACAGTTTTGTATTTTATATATTAAAATAAATATAAAATGACTTATGCATATATATTTTAAAATTATAACTAAAAATCAAATTCCCTTTTCGTTTTTTCCAAGATTTGGAAGTCGTTAGAAATTAGGAGACACACTTTAAATTAATATTAAACTGTTGGATCATTTGCAAATTGAAATGTTTACTTAAAATGTTAAGCTTACTTCTATAGGTTGGAAATATATGAATATATTTTATAAACCGTGATCACTAATCAAGGCACACTCTAGGGATAATGAAAACTATTAAATTTTTAAATGTTGTGCTTCATTCTTCTATATTATGCTTGACTCCATTTGGGGGCTAGCATTCTCATTGTTTGCTAGGTATTAGGATTATACGCAAATCTATTCCCATATATTTGAGAGGAATTCTCGATAGAAATTTTATTATTAATACGGTATACTTAATATTGTATCATTTCTAAAACAATTCTCATTTGAAAAGAAGGTGACCCTCAATTTAATGCGTTTCATTGTCATTGTGGTTAGGAAGGAAGACTACATCATTTTGTAATATCCGCAATGCTGGCTAGAAAATGATATTATGATTGTGATCCAATGATGTTGTTTCTCTTTGTGTGCTTTTGTTAAATACTTTGCATTATATATGTTTTTTTAAGGCTACAAGTTGATTGAAAATTTCTTACAACCAGTTTGCATGTGTTCTACTAGTGGATATTTCATCAAACAAATAACATACGATTTAAGTATATATAGAATAGGAAGGACAACATGAACATTTTTATAGTGCATGGAATTTAGAACACAATAATAATAGATCTCGGATGGTGGTTATAGCAGTTGAAATACAATAGTAAAACCCTACAAAACTCAAACCAAAACCTGGGATAATGCCATAGTCTCCTTAATAGATGATCTTGAACTTCTCGAAGGCTCTCCAAGCCTCAAAATGCCCCCTTCAATCCCCACAACTCAACAAATGGGCCCCTCGACCCTCCTCAAACCCTCACGGATCCACCCAAAGATCTTACGACTCTCCTCCAAACCCCTCACAGACTATTAAAACCCTCACGACCCCTCCTATTCCCCACTGCTCTACAAAAATGGAAGGATTGGCCCCAAAAAATTCCCCTACATCCTCTCCTTGCCACTCAACCCTACAAAAAGGAAGAGATCATACCTTCCTAGAAGCCATGAACCTCCACAAATCCTTCACAACTTCAATTCTCCACAGCCATGCAAAAAGACAAATCGACCCCATAAGGAATTCCTACCAATCTTCTCTCCAAGTCGCTATACTTCTATGTCGAAATAGAACCAAAAGATGAATCCCAAATGAAGATCCCATGTACATCCTCTCCTCCTTGTCTATCTAGGATGGATATTGCGCCACCGAAACCAAACCAGAGTGGAAGGGTTTTTCCCTAACCCAAACAAAAATCTTCGCTCACAAGAGCAATCCAATAAGAGATCAATCCAAAACATAATGGGGAAAGTGGAGCACTACCTCTCCTTTTGTTCTTCTTCAATGCACTAAATCAAGATGACCCTTATTCCCCTTTTAATTTTCACCTAAATATTAAAATTCACTTTTACGATGTTAAAGTAACTACTAATCTAAAAGTTAATTTACGAACTTTTTATTTAAATGTCACTTTAAAAATATAACATCTCCTATTTAAGTGACATCAAATAAACCTCCTAAGTCTCCTTTTCATTATTTACTATAGCCTATGGGATTCGTATAGGATATTGAGTCATCATACCCTCGTGATCAAATGGAAGGGGACATTATAGTCCTCCCTTCTCGAGATCGCTTTTCCTCAAGAAAATCCGAACCGAGATGTTGTAAAATATGCTCTCCCTCCAAAGTGGAATCTTCTGTGGGAAAATATCTCCATATGACCAGGGAGTCTTGAATCAGTTTGTTCCTCAACTTCCTCTCTCTGACATCAATAATCTTCTCCCGAGTTGGAACCAACTTCCCTTCCTCATCCAATGGAGGAATATTTGTTGAAGTGGTGACCTGTTGTCCCAACGCCTTCTTGAGGAAAGATACATGGAACACATTGTGTATCCTACTACCCACTGGAAACTCCAACGCATATGCCACCTTTCCAAATCTCTTAATCACCATGTATGGTACATATAGTCAAGGCTTTAGTTTCTATGTTCCACTCTTATTCAGTGAGGATTTTTTTGTACGACTACAACCTTAGAAAGAACAAATCCCCAACCTCAAAGCTATGCTCTACACTATGCCTACCTGCATACATCTTATGTTGATTCTGGGTGACTTGTAAGTTATCCTTCAAGACTCTCAAGATGTCTTGGCTATTCTGTAACCAATATTTGGCTTTGGGGGCCCTACTCTCCCCAATTTCCAAATCCACAAATGATGGAGCATCGTAACCATACAATTCTCTGAATGGACTCATTTTGATGGACATGTGATAAGTGGTACTATAACAATGCTCCTCAAGACACAACTACTTAATTCAATCCCTCTATTGTACCAACACATAGTCCTGTAGATACCCCTCGATCCACTTGTTCATTATCATTGTCTACCCATTTTTTTGAGGGTGATAGCTAGTACTAAGTGTCAACTTTGTCCCCAATAACCTGAACAACTCTTTCTAGAATGCACTGGAAAATATATTGTCCCAATCAATGACTATGTATTTTGGAAGACCATGTAGTCTGAACACCTCCTTGAAGAATATGTTTGCTACTTGAGATGCACTATACTCAGAAGGAATGGAAAATAAGTGTGAAAATTTGGTCAATCTTTCCACCACTACATATATATAGTCCCTACCCTGCACCTTTGACAACCCTGTGATGAAGTCCATGGAGATGCTCTCCCACTTTTGTTACGGAATAGGTAACGCCTAAAGAAAACTTGTAGGGTTTGTAAGCTCCAACTTGTTCTGCTGGAAATTCATGCACTCCCTCACATACCATAGAAAATCCTCTTTGAGACCCTTCCAATAAAATATCTCCCTCACTTGCATGTAACTGTTCATATACCATGGGTGCTTTTCCAATGGTTCATCATGTATCACTCTCCAAATATTATCCTTGATTATGGACCCAAGGAAAAGATAGATCTTATCCTTGTAGTAGATGATTTCATCTACTACTCTGTACCTTTTATCCTAAATTATTCCCTCCATAAGCTCACAAGAAAATGTGTTATTGGACTACTCCACAAAGAGAATGGATTTTCAGTTTGTTGAGATCTTAGACATAGAAAAGGATGCAGGTCTCCTAGAAAGGGCATCAACAAACACATTATTATTTCTGTTCACATAATCAATGTCAAATTCATATGCCTGCACCTTACTTACCCATTTATGTTGTCTCTCACTCAAGTACTTTTGCTCCAAGAAATACCTCAGGTTGTTGTGGTTGGTCCTCACCAAAAAGTGTCCTCCAACTAGGTGTTGTCTAAACTTGGATAATGCATGCATGATGGACAACATATACTTATCATAAATGTGGTAGAGCCTCTCTAGACCCTGCAACTTCAGGCTCTCTAAATCTATGGGATTTCTATTCGACATAAACATCGCTCTTATCCCCTCTCTGGATGCATCACACTCCATAAAAAATGACTAATAGAAGCCTAGAAGCACTAACACTAGGCAAGTACTCATCACCTTATTCATCCTATCAAATGATTCATGTGGCTCCTATGACCATATGAATGCACCCGTCTTGGTCAGATCCATAAATGACACACCAAGTTGTGCAAATCCTTTTACAAAGAACCTATAGTAGTTGCACAACCCAAGAAACCCCACAACTCTGTAACTGATTTGGGTGTGGGACAATCTACAATTGGTTATATCTTCTCCTAGTGTACCTATACTCCCTTAACACCATTCACATTCCCCATATAGATAATCTTTTTCATCCCAAACTCACACTTTGTATCCTTGGAAAATAATGATTGTTCCTCTATGATGTTGAGAATCTCATCGACATGCCTCAAATGGTCCTCCCAAGTCCTGTTGTATATCAATAGCTCATCAAACAACACTAGTAACAACTTCATCAACTACTTGTTGAAGATATGGTTCATACACAACTGGAAGGTAGTTGGTGCATTAGTCAACCCTAAGTGCATGACTAGAAAGTCATAGTCCCCGTAGTGACATCTGAATGTTGTTTTGTGGATGTCCTCTTCTTTGACATGGATCTAATGGTACCTTGATCCAAGATCAATCTTCAAGAAGTACATCGCCTTGTGAAACTCATATATCGACTCATTGATCCTAGCAATTGGTTATCAGTTATTGATGGTATTCTTGTTCAACACCTTGTAGACTATGCACATCCTCATTGTGCCATCCTTCTTCTTCACCAATACTACTGAAGAACCAAAGGTACTAGAGCTAGGCGTGATGTTCCCCATCTCCGTCAACTTCTGTATGGACCTCTCTATCTTGTCCTTAAACTTCTTTGAATTCCTATATGGTGTGGTGATCACAGGATTCGCCCCCTCCTCTAACTCAATGACATGCTCAAATCCCCTGTCAGGTGGTCTCCGTGTTGGTAATGGTATGAACACTCTGCCATGCTTCCCAAGCAATGCCTAGATTTCCATATGGTATTGTTGGTGATAATATGATGTTTTCTCCCTGGTGATCAAGCACTCTGTAGGGCCCGAGATATGATCACTTTCATGACGGTTATTATACACTTTTGCCACATGTACATATGTGTTTTTCATCTTTTGAAAGATCTTTTTGAAGAATTTTATGATAAAATGGTATGATCGACATAACGTACACATAATTCATGTTTAATGATTGTATCAAGTATAATTCATCACATTTTATGATTTCCAAGAGCTAATTCACATTTTTCTAGTGTTACAGGGCAAAAACAGATTACATTTCTAGTTTCGACACTTGATCCAGCACTCGATTCGGCACTCTATCCAACACCTCTTCCTGCACAAAAATGGAGGGTGATTTGGCGGTTATGGCATTGGCGGCCAGTGGGGGGCGAATAAGAGACATGGGTTTTGTTCATGTGTATCCCCTCCAACTATTGAACTCTTGACAACTCGATTTTGAGTTGTTATGGTGGGTGATTATTGGCTAGCTTTGTTTCAGCAATTAGGGAACCATTAATGAAATTTTCCAATTTTAGAAGTGGTTTGAACCTCCTGTGGTCGACCACTTGGTCTGTAAACATTATAAATACCACCATGGTGGTCAGATAATTGTTAAGTAGTAGAAGAAGTCATGTGTTAGAGCCAAAAATGATTTTGGCTCTGTTTTTGCATTTTTCAATTGCCAGAATTGTATAAAACTATGTTTCTGCATTTTAATGGTGAATTCCTTTTGCTGAGCCCGTGGTGTGCTTTTAGGGAGTGACCAAGACTTGTTGGGGGGGGCACCAGCAGTCTGGTAACTCTTCTTCAGTTTATTTGTGCATTTTTATAGTTTAGTTGTCTCTCTTTATTTCATGTGCATGCATTTCTATTTTGTTAATTAGTTGTTATAATTTAATTTGCTTTGACTCTCTTTTGCAGGTTAGTATGATGAATTGTATTAACATGCATTAATCTCATAGTTAGGAATGGATCTGCAGACTCCTAGACTAACCCCATGTGTAATTAAATACTAGATTATGTTTTTATCTAAGATTTTAGAATCAAGTTTAAAACAAAGTTTTGAATAGCATAGAATAACGTTTTAATTTGGGTTTTAATTGACAAGGATTTAATGGATGGATAGAGTTAATTCTAGTTTTTAATGATAAATTGCTTATTTCAGTTTTATATAGATCTTGCTTACTTAGTAGTTGATTAATATAGTTGTTAGTTTTTTTTTTAATATCATGTTTTAAATTTCTGTTTTTAGTCATTTCCTTATTGCAGTTTGAATTGTTAGAATAGACATAGCATAGCTTCATGTTACACAATTTCTTGCCTAGAATTAGATTGCAATTGTAGTTCTTAGTTAAGGAATGAGTTTAAGTATGAATTTTTCTTATGTAGAATAGAAGTATAATGATGATCTCGTTATGTTGTTGATGGTTAATAAATGAACATGCAGGGTATTTAATATTGTTTTTGTCTTCACATAACCACCAACATTATATCTGAATTGTCATAGGTTAAAGATAGTTTCTTGCTTTCGTAGGTTAGAGATAGTTTCTTTCTTTCATAGATTAAAATAAAGATTTATTGTTGTTGTAGGATAGATAGACTTTTCTTTGATAAGTTAGATAGTAGCTTGGTTATCATAGATTAAGAATTGGTTGTTAGTCTTTCTTGCTTTCAATAGAATAGATTTCCTTTCATGCATTGCATTGAGCATTTAGTCCAATTGCCTCTTAGATTTCCTTTCACGCATTAGAAATAGTTTTGCATTAAGCATTTAGTCCACTTGCCTCTTAGGTTAGATAGTTGTTCAATGAGAATTTTTACTTTGATTTCTTGCAGTAGTTAGTTGCCTTTACTTACTTGTCTTTTTCTTTAGTAGGTTAGTTAGGTGTCTTTGTTTACTTGTCTTTTTCTTTAGTAGGTTAGTTAGGTGTCTTTGCTTGCTTGTCTATTTTCTTTAATAGGTTAGATAGGTGCTTTTGCTTACTTGCTCATTTATTTCCTTTCATAGGATAGTTGCTCATTGAATGTAGGTTGGCAAGTTAAAATAGTTTGCTTTGGTTATTTGCTTATTGTTATGCTTAAATAGTTGCTTATTGCTTACTGTTGAATTAGTTTCCTTTACATAGGGTTTTTACTTGCTTTCTTAGAACTATTTGTTAGCGCTCTGTAATTTGCCTAAGGCTGCTGAGGCAATCACAGAGGTAACCTCGAACCACTTCGAGTCTTGGATCTAGCCCTCCAAGACTCAGAGAGGGATCTCTCTTTTAGATTTAACTTGGTTTGTAAGGGATGGATTTTAGGCTAGCTATAAACGTAATGAAAGTATGGGGTTGGGGTTTTTAAATGGTCGTTTTGGGACAGCAAGGAGGGCCATTGGGCAAATGGGGTCTGCGCTTAAAAAAGTGATTCACATCTCAGATCCGGACAAGAATTTTACACAGGGAAAGGTAGCAGAAACATTGGATCGATTTAAGTTTTGATGGCGTCAATTTGAGGAAGAAATAGGGGAGGAAAAAGCCAGGCAAAGGAGCAGCTAAGAATTCCTAAACTAGCTTTTTAGAGGAGAAACATAAAGATTATCACAAGCTCAGAGGCAGAGTATCTGGTGATAAATTCTGCTTCTATTACTTTCCTTCTGATAATAAGAAAATGAAAACAAGCATAATGATCACAGGAAAAACATTAAACAGAGAAAAACATCACCAATATCTCCATACATGAATCCTATGAAAAACTTGTCCTTTACTGATCAGTCTTTGAATATACAGAAAAATTTCTCTGCTAAAACACAGCCCTCAGCTCCAGCAAAGAAAAATAAAAGCTACAGGTCGAGACCTCTCACACAGGTTGAAACCCTCTCCTCTCAGCCCAGTCGAACCCTTATTCTATATTTTACAGGCCTATAAATAATAAACAAACCCCCCAACCTTTCAAGACTTGAGCTCTACCTCTCTGCTTTCTAAAAATAGAAAAGCAGTTACAACAATTGACACCTGTAAATTTGTCTCCAACAGTAAACTAAATGAAAACTAAATTTGGTGACTGTTTTCTTTGACATCTGGCATATTGGAGGAGGTTTAATGATTTGCTGGCGAAAAGACTGAACGCTGGAGGTTTGTTAAGTTTTTGCTGGCGCATAGACTGTAACAGCCTCAAAAACTATGAATGCAGCAGTCTTTGGATGCTGGAGGTTGTTGGAGACTTGCTGCCAGCTGGAGGAAATTGTGTTTAACCTCTGCCATGTGTCCCCTGATTTTTCTCAATCATTGCCTCGAATCCTGGATGATTTATCTGTTCTGGTTGATCTGGTGTTTTCTTTGCTTCTCTTAATGCTTTATGATCAGAAGGGTTCCAATCCCTTCTTCGTCGAGTTTCATGGGACTTAATAGGTCGTTCATTGACCTTTGAGTGAGTCAAAACAGAAACTGATGCTCCATTGTCACCTTTAGACTTTGTTTCTGCATTAACATTCCTCTCAGTCTGTTTCTCAGAGCTCCTTTTCACTCTCTCCTCAGAACTAACTTTAGCTTTCTTATTTACATCAACTGGTTCTGATGATTCTGAAGATGCCATGTACAGATTAATGTTGGATGCAATGTGGGTGATGGGTCTACCAAGTGTACCTAGATGTGTCCCATTACCGGACTTGTCTATATTTGCTGGAGAAAGAGATGCTGCTAAAGTGGAAGTATATGTTGGTCGACCCCATTTCTTTTGTACCCCATCCAGTCGTAGCTTGATACCATCAGTGATAGAAAACTCTGTATCTGTTGATGATGACACAGGCACAGCAAGCTGCATTTCTCTTGCATAACTAGACTCGGCCATTGCCTCAAATTCAGTTGATGTTGAAACAGAGACTTGGACAGCCCTTGTTGGTACTGGAACTTTCGGAATTTCATATGCTTCAAATCTTAAAAAATGACCGACAACTTCATTCTGGTCTTAATGACTACAGAAAGCATTCACCTTACCCATGTTCAGTTGTTCATTCTCTGACATATAAGGCTTTGCCCCTTTCTCTAGAGATGACTGCACATAATCATCCAAAAATGATAGGCTCTTGTCTACCTCAAAGTCTTCACAGCTCGCATCTAATAGTATCACACATTCAACTATATCAGCACCTTTCCTGGCTTCACATCATTATGTGCATATGGAGGATCAAAGCTATGCATATGATTCAAGCCTGCACACAACTGTTTAAATATATGAAGAACTATGCCAGGAGTGAATAACTCATTCTTTGCCTTCATGCTTTGAGCATTGTCCAGCAAAATCTCATTCAAATAAGTAGGAAACAACAGATAAGATTCTTGGTTCCAAGTTCCTTCCTGTGGTCCCTTCACTACAATAATAGAGTGATCAAGAAGAGGAAGTAGATTGGGATGATTGAAAAGAGATGAGACATGTATCTCCTGTTTCACTGACTGTAATTGTTCATCAGTTTGGGTAAATACCTTCTTCAAAGCATAGATTCCATCCTCTGATAAGTGAGCCGGGTCTTTAGGCCTCTTGCCAGGGTTGAGGCCGGGATGCTTTTTAACCAAATAAACGTAAGTAAACCCTCCCTCTCCGAGTTGCCTTAATATTTGAACCTTCTTTCATTGATCCACACGTCCCCTCCACCATTGACAACATCGTACAAAAGATTAAACCCTGAAAACGTGCATCCCATGGCTGAACTGGTTCGGAAATTCAGAATTGTCCGCAGATCTACTTATGTCATCACACCTGATTCTGAACTAGCTCCTTTAGAAGTGCCCACAAAATGTAGGTTCTCCTCTTCTAGGGACTGACGACATGCAATCTCTGGAAAAGGCTCCTTTGTTCATAAAAGATCAAGTATCATTGGAATATCATACTGGCGAGGACCAACAGCAGGGGCAAACTCAAGGAACATGCAACCTTCCTTTGCAACTGTGACTCCTCCGCGTTGGACACCTTGAATCCGGCTTCAAACACCTGGCACAGGGTTTAAAGGCCGCATTTTATATATTTTTGACTTTCTGTGGGCAATATCCCACATTCACATGGTAAATGGAACTTTAGGTGATTATATGAGCCAGCAGTTACGTATTGTGTCAATGAAGTGAGCCCGAGGCTTGGGCTTTGGGGTTTGGTGTTGGCACTGTGATGGCTTGTGTGCTTGCTGTTGGTTTGTGGAGTAGTGCTAGTGCGCGCTTGTGTGTTTTCTGTTGGTTTGTGGTGTTGAATATTCGGGGGGTTGGCCCTAGGCCGAGATAACTTTTTGCTAAAAATATTGTCAAATTTTTGCATAAAATTCTGCTAAAAGGCAAAGCCCGAGGGGCCAATTTTTTGCCAAATTCACCAAAAATAGCTAATAAACCCAACTTAGCATTTACCCCCAAGAGTCAAATTTACCATTTCAAACCAATCCACCATTTTTTGCTAAAAAATGCACCGGAACGCACTTTGAAGCCCTGCGCGCAAGCACTCATCTAATGTGTGGTCAGTGTCGGGCGCTTTCCGCCGCCTTCTCCATGCGTCATGAGCGGACACATATGCCTAAAAAAGATAAATATTATTCAGAACACTGATTCCCTATTATATAGGGTTCTAACACTATCCATCGATCCCTGACCCAAAAGTACTTAGGTTACCTAGTTTCAATTTGCTTAGCAGGGTTTGCTCGTTAGATATCTTTGCTTAAGTAGATTAGCCTTAGATAACTACCTTCATTATTTAGACTATACTCCTACCATCCTTTCTACCTTTGGCATATATTTTGCTACAACTCTAAGTTTACTTACCCCGGGTTGACAATTTAATTGAGGGTTTTTAGTGTGTTTTTAGTGCATATATAACACCCATCATTTTGGCGTTGTTGCAGGGGAGTTGTCTCAAGGTAATAAGTAGTTAGGAAATAGATCATCCTTAGACCTTAGAATTATATTGGTGGCAAGGGAGATTTAAGACGAGAGGTAAGAACCTGTGCATCTGCTATAGCAGGTTCCCCCAAACCCAATGGTAGTTTTTCTTTTTCTTTTTGTTTACTTTCATGAATAGACCTAGGGACCCAAAAGGTAGATATATTAAATCTAAATCTTTCAACCAAGGTTCCTTCCAACCTTTTTGGGGGGAGGAATGTTCGACTCATAAACTCCACAGATTGATACCGAAAAACAAGAGTTAGCTCAACCCAAAGAGACTAAAACAAGGAACATTATAGAACAAGAAATTGAGGGATCATTAATAGTGGGACAGGAGGCAAGGCCACTCAAGCCTTATGCAGAACCAAACAATACAACCTTTGTTTTCTTACCACCATCAGGAGATCCTAACTTTGTGGAAATCATCTTTGTGTGAACCAAATTTTATCAAATGACAAGATGAATTCGAAGGTGACCATTAGTTTGGAAGAACTCTCTCAAATCCTAGAAATAGCATGGATCTCTTCTTTTCAAGAAGAACACATCTTGAAAATAGTGAAGAACTTATCTACCTCTCCGAAAATATTAGAAGAATCAAGGTCCTATCAGCTACAAAATGATTTTCCTCGCTAAAATGTGAAGGAAACTGAGAAATTACGGACTATACCTAGTGGAGAACAATCATTAAGACTTGATATTGAGGAGTTCTCAACATCTATCTCAGTAGATCCTTTATGTACTTCAGAAATCAAACATCTAGAAGAAAAGGATCTACACAACATGATGAAGGAGAGCATAGAAATTGTTGTTGATGAACATCAAGATTACATTGAAATTTGGTTTCAAGAGGTCATCAGGCCACAATACTATTCTCTTCTTCAACACCTTCTGAGGCCGAAACAAGTAGGTTGGTTGGTTCTTCATATCCAGGTAATCACTGTGGTAAATTTTTCATACATGGATATGAGTATGTTTCTTATCTTGCTCCGCACATGGTTACATTGGAAGAGTTCTTACACTTGAATAAATATTTTCCCTTTCTTTTTAGGTAGGGTAGGATAGTAAATAAAAGTTGCATGTTGTTAGTTTAGATTAGAGTCTAATGCAACCTCATTTTACATTTTCTTTTAATAAAATAACTATGAGATACATGTTCTAGTGACTTGATCTCATTAGTCTTTGATATTTTATAGTGTGTTTTTTTCTAGAGACTTCTGTAAGTATTTATTTCACCAGGAGTAGACAGTTTCAAGGAAATAGAAAAGAAAGTTTCATCTTCGAAACATTGCTATACTTGAACCTTGTTGTTTTCTAATCATCAAATGAATAATGACTTGTTGTAGTTAACCATGTTTTTGCAAAGATTTTCATCTTCTTGTTATTAAGGCATTTTAAAAAGCAATTGCTCTTGAAACTCTTCACCACTGTATAAGGAAGTGATACCATAACTATCAAGCCTAGAGGTATCTCGTATAGTTTTTCCAAGAAACCTGAGTAAGTGAGTCAAGTGTCTTTATCAAAGAGTAACAAGGAGGTGTAATTAGTATTTAGTCATGGAAACATCACAATAACTACAAGGGAAGAAAGTAAGTTGAGCCTAGATATACCTTTATGTTCTTTCTCAATGGTACCATCCACTACACACTAAATAGCTTGATTATATCACATCTTTAGATAGGCCATGTCTGCTTAAGTACCCCTTACATCAAGACAATCACTAAGGAATATATATAACATAAATTCATCCTCTAACATAAATACCATCCCAATAAAAAGAAAGAAAAAAATTATTTTCAGAGCTGTCCCCCCCATCTTCTTTCATAAAGAAATATTATACTAAAATCTTAAAAGATGGAGGGCCAATCTATGAGGGTGTAAGAGGCTAACCCGTTGGGATACTAAACAGGTCTGCTGGCAGTGGGTATCAGCCTGTGGTATGACTAGGTAAACCCGTCGGAGTACTGAACAGGCTTGCTGGCAGCGAGGCATTCTACCTAGTGAGGATGGTAATATGACAAAAATAAATTTAAATCGGTCCTGATGTACGACATTACTTGTAGACAAAGATGACATGAATTATGTATGGTTAAACTAAGGTTAATGAACTCCATAAACTTGCCATTGGGAAATAACTCTAAGACTATCTTGAAACTCTCTTTCCTACCTCTTCTTATATATATAGGATCTCTTATCCTATGGGTGGGGCCATCTTCTAACCGTCTCGTTAGACCAATCTATGAAATTTTATATTTACACTTGACATGCTGTAAATCTTCGGCTATTGGGAGAAATGATTAGTTTCCTATATTTTTTATTGTGAGGTGTCATAATACTTAGGTGTGGGGGAGGGGTTCATGAGTTGACAAATGATAACATTACCTAGAAGTAAATATTTGTAAAAAAAATTGTATTATTTTCATGATACAGGCTATTACATCAACAAACATTTTATTTTGAAGTGCTAAACTCATGTGTGCTATAAATTGTTGTATATGTCCTTAACAGACCACTTTGTTGGTTTATTTTTGTTACAGGTTGTTCATTGTAGGTTTGACATTAGATTTTTGTTACAGGTTGTTCATTGTAGGTTTGACATTACATGTTCTATGCAAGTGGATTGAGTGAGCATGGTGGAAAAATCAACAACAATGGCACACTCTTAGCCTGCCTCAAATCATATTCACTATGTGCATGGCCTCTGAGGAATCAATTGCCTCAACCACAAATCTCCCAAGAGTTGGAGACCACTGATTTAAACACTACCAGTTTCCAAGAACAATCTATAACAGGGTTTTCAAAACCGAATTTCATAACATCTCTGGAGCTAAGGGATACTCCAAGGAGTGGATAAAAGAGGAGCTAATCAACCCTCTCATAGTCATCACCAGTTGATTACATATGAAGGTAGATATTCTGTCTTTAAATCTTGTCAATTAGCTCACTTTCGGTTCAATAAGCCATTGTAACTTTCTCGTTTACTTCTTGAAGAGTCTCGAGAAGATGTCTTCCCAAGTGAGGAAGGTTGTAACCAATCCCCAAGAAGCATATTGCTAACCCCCCTCTAAAAACTTATTAGTAAAGACCAAGAAGCCTATTTATAATTCATGGCATGAGGAAGTGCCATATCTTCGGTCTGGAGGGAGTTTCCTGAGCTAAAAATGCTAAGCATTTCCCATTTGTATAGCAAATCCATGAGAAGAGGAAGTAGGATTCCTGTCAAAATTTTGGCATACTATCTTTTTACAAAGTCCTGGGATATTATATCAACATTTGTTTGTATTGGTATGCTAAATTATATACTGTTGGCATCATTGTGTGTGTTATAAGCTCCTATGTGTTTTTATGTTTATGCTATAGAAGACTGCTTATACCTAACTACTCTTTGTGACAAATACAGAGAAATTACAACTGCTAAATACTTACTGTCATTTGTATTCCAAGCTTATGAAAAGAGGATCAGTTGTTTGAATTGTTACATATTGATGATAGGCTATAAAAATTCTCATGTTCACCATGCCTACCAGTAGAAACCAAGCCGCATTTGTCAGTTCTGTCAGTCACCAATGATCAAATTTACTCTTTCATGTGATTGATAGGGTTATTAGGTCGAATTGTTATATTTTCAAGATAAAATTCTCAAATACAATTTGACATATCTTGGTTTTAAAATTGTAATTGGTGTGTATATGTGTCAATAATACTCCCTCCACTCATCCAAGGTCATAAATTTTCATCATGATCATGTCATCATTCCTTGTCATCAATTTTCAAATGATTGTCTTGGTCAAATTTCTACTTCAAAATTGGTTTATGAATTAAGGAAGATGAATTTGACAAAAGTGAAAGAGTTTTTTGTCAATAATAGACCAAGAAACAAAAACCTCCTTCAGTTTATTCACAGGTGTTATTGTTTGAGAGAAATCCTGCAAATACAATCACTATGGGAGGGTTTCTACACATTTGGATAGTTTGACTTCAAGTTAGTTTTTCAGATATTTCGAGAAGGCATTTGCAGTTATTGATGGTTCCATTGTGTAGAATACATCATAAAATTTCCACCCATACCACTTTAAGCCCAAAATTCCTCTGGGAAGGCCTCCAAAATCCCTATCAAAGACCACGTTGTGCATCTGCTAAGAGCATGTTGCGCTTCTGCAAGTTTTGAGTAACCACCTTCAAGATGGCATTCAGAACAAATGGGAAAGTAATTTTGAAACGAGGAAATTTTTGTTCATAACATACCAAAATTCAATAACCTCTCTCAGTTTTTGAATATACTTTATGTTTTGGGATATATTCTATCATCTTAGAGGCCTATGCTTTCATAAAATAAAACACTCTTTTTTTTCTTGTTTTAGCCATATTTTCTTTTTGTGTTTTACTGACAACACAGAAGGAATTTTTGTAGCCAAAGAAAGGTTTTTATCAAGTACATATTAAAAAATAATAACCTCTCTCATTTTCTAAATATACGTTATGTTTTTGGATATATTCAATTCTCTTAGAGGCCTAGTTTTTCAGGAAATAAAGCACTATCTTTTTCTTGTTTTAGTCATGTTTTCTTGGTGTGTTTTCCTAACAAATGAAAGTGAATTTTTGAAAACCAATAGAGATTTTTATCAAGGACATATTAGAAAAAAATAACCTCTCTCAGTTTCTAAATATACATTATGGTTTTGGATATATTCAATTCTCTTAGAGGCCTGGGTTTTTAGGAAATAAAGCACTTTGTTTTTTCTGTTTTAGTCATGTTTTCTTGGCGTGTTTTCCTAACAATTGAAAGTGAATTTTTGAAAACCAAGAGAGGTTTTTTTCAAGTACATATTCATAAACAAAAACCTCTCTCCAGTTTACACAGGTTTTACTTTCTTATAGTTATAGGTGTCACTTTGATACCTATTTTTCACAAGTCCGCCAGGTCAGAATTGTTGCGCTTATGGGAAGTCACTTTTGGACTTAATTTTGCAGAGGTAAAATTGATGTTTTTCATGGTTTAAAGGATCAAGGGTATAATATACATCTCAAGGCTTCCTCACATGTCATCATCAACCTCCAAAAACTCCAAACCTTCCAGTTCAAACTTAGAGAGCATGAAACATTGAGTTGTCATTTATGTCATGATAACATTGTCCTACAAGCCAAGATGAAATTTCTACAGCATTAGGTTGATGATATTACTGCCACCAATAATAGTCTCTGGATGCAATTAAAACACCACAAAAATCCTAAGTCAAAATCTCCCGGGCAAGAGGGAGAATCTTCTAAAGCTAATCCACCCCCTCCTTCGCAAGTTTAGTCATAAAGGGAAATTTCTTTTTGTTTGCAGTGGAACTTGCAAAATCTTAGGTGTGGGGGTAATGTTGAGCCTGAGATATGATCACTTTCATGACGGTTATTATACACTTTTTCCACATGTACATATGTGTTTTTCATCTTTTGAACGATCTTTTTGAAGAATTTTATGATAAAATGGTATGATCGACATAAGGTACGTATAATTCATGTTTAATGATTGTATCAAGTATAATTCATCATGTTTTATGATTTCCAAGAGCTAATTCATGTTTTTCTGGTGTTACAGGGAAAAACGCATTACGTTTCTAGTTCTGGCACTTGATCTGACACTCATTTCGACACTCTTTCCGACACTTGATCTAGCACTCCGTCCAGCACCTCTTCCTGCACAAAAACGGAGGGCGATTTGGTGGTTATGGTATTGGCGGCCAGTGGGGGGCGAATCCGAGACATGGGTTTTGTTCATGCTTATCCCCTCCAGCTATTGAACTTTTGACAACTCGATTTTGAGTTTTTATGGTGGGTGATTATTGGCTAGCTATGCTTCGGCAGTTAGGGCACCATTAATGAAACTTGCCAATTTTAGAAGTGGTTTGACCCCCCTATGGTCGACCACTTTGTCTGTAAACATTATAAATACCACCGTGGTGGTTAGATAATTGTTAAGCAGTAGAAGAAGTCATGTGTTAGAGCCAAAAATGATTTTGGCTCTGATTTTGCATTTTTCAATTACCAGAATTGTATAAAACTGTGTTTCTGCATTTTAATGGTGAATTCCTTTTGTTGAGCTCATGGTGTGCTTTTAGGGAGTGACCACGACTTGATGGGGGGCCCACCAACAGTCTCGTAACTATTCTTCAATTTATTTATGCATTTTTATAGTTTAGTTGTCTCTCTTTATTTCGTGTACATGCATTTCTATTTTGTTAATTAGTTTGTTGTTATAATTTAATTTTCTTTGACTCTCTTTTGTAGGTTAGTATGATGAATTGTGTTAGCATGCATTAATCTCGTAGTTAGGAATGGATCTGCAGACTCCTAGACTAACCCCATGTGTAGTTAAATACTAGATTTTAGAATCGAGTTTAAAACAGAGTTTTGAATAGCATAGAATAACGTTTTAATTTGGGTTTTAATTGACAAGGATTTGATGGATGGATAGAGTTAATTCTAGTTTTTAATGATAGATTGCTTATTTCAGTTTTATATATATCTTGCTTACTTAGTTGTTGATTAATATAGATGTTAGTTTTGTTTTTTAATATCATGTTTTAAATTTATCTTTTTAGTCATTTCCTTATTTGCAGTTTGAATTGTTAGAATAGACATAGCATAGTTTCATGTTACATAATTTCTTGCCTAGAATTAGATTGCAATTGTAGTTCTTAGTTAATGAATGAGTTTAAGTATGAATTTTTCTTATGTAGAATAGAAGTATAATGATGATCTCTTTATGTTGTTGATCGTTAATAAATGAACATGCAGGGTATTTAATATTTTTTTTGTCTTCACACAACCACCAACATTATATCTGAATTGTCATAGGTTAAAGATAGTTTCTTGCTTTCGTAGGTTAGAGATAGTTTCTTTCTTTCATAGATTAGAATAAAGTTTTATTGCTGTTGTAGGATAGATAGACTTTGCTTTGATAGGTTAGATAGTAGTTTGTTTATCATAGATTAAGAATTAGTTGTTAGTCTTTCTTTCTTTCAATAGAATAGATTTCCTTTCATGCATTAGAAATAGTTTTGCATTAAGCATTTAGTCCACTTGCCTCTTAGGCTAGATAGTTGTTTAATGAGAAGTTTTACTTTGATTGTTTGCAATAGTTAGTTGCCTTTTCTTACTTGTCTTTTTCTTTAGTAGGTTAGTTAGGTGCCTTTGTTTACTTGTCTTTTTATTTAGTAGGTTAGTTAGGTGCCTTTGTTTACTTGTCTTTTGCTTTAGTAGGTTAGTTAGGTGTCTTTGCTTGCTTGTCTATTTTCTTTAATAGGTTAGATAGGTGCTTTTTCTTACATGCTTATTTATTTTCTTTCATAGGATAGTTTCTCATTGAATGTAGGTTGGCAAGTTAAAATAGTTTTCTTTGGTTATTTGCTTATTGTTATGCTTAAATAGTTGCTTATTGCTTGTTGTTGAATTAGTTTTCTTTACATAGGGTTTTTACTTGCTTTCTTAGAACTATCCATCGATCCTTGGCCCAAAAGTACTTAGGTTACCTAGTTTCAATTTTCTTAGTAGGGTTTTCTCGATAGATAGCTTTGCTTAAGTAGATTAGCCTTAGATAGATACCTTCATTAGTTAGACTATACTCCTACTAGCCCTTCTACCTTTGACATATATTTTTCTACAACTCTAAGTTTACTTACCCCGGGATGACAATTTAATTGAGGGTTTTTAGTGTGTTTTTAGTGCATATATAACACCCATCACACTCCACTGTGCAAGTCGTGTCCCCATTTCTAAAAAGGGCCTCCCTGCATTTATTTGAAACAAACTTGGGAGATCCTATTGACATACCTCTTAGGATAATAAATTGACCTCTTTTTTCCCTAAACTCCATCTTCATTTCCTGATCATTCAAGTGGATATCTCCAAGTGAGTACATCCACTAGACACCCAATACCACATTGGTGTTTGCCAAATCCATGACATAAAAATAATTTCTCAACATATAGTTTCCCAATGTCACCTCTAGTCCTCTAATTTTTTGAGTACAAATCATGATGTACCCATCTACTACCACCACATTGAACCTATAAAATTCCTCAGTAGTGATACACCTCCTAGTGACAAGTGTTACATCAATGAATTTGTGGGTAGCCCCACCGTTGATCAGTGCAGTAACTCTTTGCCCTTGCAAAATGCCTCTGACCCTGAAGGTGTAATACTTGGGAACCACTGAAAGTGTGGAAATAGTCACTCCATTGACACCTTCCTGCAACTTTTCCTTTTTTGGAACCTCAAGATGTGGTGGCTCTACCTCATCACTAATTTTTCCACTACCTGGCGCATGAGCTATCTCGTCCTCACCATCATCCTCCTCATAGAAAAAGACCTATATGTAATGTACTTTCCCTTTTCCCATACATCGATGACCCAACGCCCAAGGTTATTTGTAGCTATATAAAATATTCTTCCTCCTCAACTCCTTCTGAGTCTCCTCATCCATCATGTCCTTCTCTATCCATGGCTTCTAGAAACGGTTCATCTCCTTACCCTTATTTGGAATAAAGGGTTTCATTGGTGC
The DNA here is from genome assembly GCA_000966675.3 of Picea glauca. Classification (NCBI taxonomy): domain Eukaryota; kingdom Viridiplantae; phylum Streptophyta; class Pinopsida; order Pinales; family Pinaceae; genus Picea; species Picea glauca. Next base: position 35,388 of record JZKD02S1674758.1, read on the forward strand.
CTTCTTGGGTACTTTATCTGTCATGTTCTGGGTCCTCATGATGGCTTCCTGTAGTGTTCCTGGCTTAAAGGCCTTCACCCATCCTCTCAAGGGTTTGGATAAACCCTTTGTGAATAAAATTATGAACCTATGCTCAGAAATTTATGTGACAATGACTACTATCCTATGGAAATCTATGGCATGTTATGCTAGTGTACCTATTTGTCTCAATTGCACCAATTCCCTAAAGTGGATCTCGGGATCATTCTTTTCAAACATGTCCATCAATTACTAGGTGAATCCCACATATGACATGATGTCAGCATGACCTAAATTCACTAGCCCATGGTACCACCACTGGTGAGATTTTCCATCCAATTTTAGGGTGGAAAACTTAATTTCTTCTACCTATGTCATTTGGTTAAGTTGGAAGTAAGTGTCCAACTTATGTACCCAAGATTTAGCTATGCTACTGGAAGATCCATCAAAATATGAGATAGACAACTTCCCCACCTTGCATAGAAGATCATAGTTCTATTGGTTTTGTACTGTCATGGGCTTGTTCATGTACTTGATGTTGCAGTAGTATTGGTAAGACATGGCTGCATGAATCTCTTCCTCTAATGTCTGATACTCCCTAAAATAAATGGTAAATTCATTATCTTGACCATGCTTCCCTTGTGCTCTTATAGATTTCTCCTCAAGGAATGGTGGTAATAATGGCCTATGAATCCTCCTATTCCCTATCTATGGGATGCTCTGTGCTGGAATATGGGTATTTATTCCTTCTGCATGGTTCCCATTGGATCCTCCATGGATTTTATTCGCTTGGTTGTTGACAATGAATTGTGTCAAGAGTTGTGTCAATTGTTGTTACCCATTGGCTATACCATCTAGGATATGTAAGGTCCTATCCTCATTATTGTCCCCCATGAATCCTACTTCTTCCCACTCTGATGATTCTGGTCTTGGGATGGGTTGTACTCCACACCCTCTTATTCTTCTATAGGTGATAGGTTTCTTGCTTTTAGGTATCGACACCTCATGCAATCACAGGTTGGCAAGATCACCAACTATGATACCACTCTAATATCCCCAATCCTTCCTAGGCAAGGATATTATGTTTTCTATCCAATGATGTTGTTTCTCTTTGTGTGTTTTTGTCAAATACTTTGCATTACATATGTTTTTAGGCTACAAGTTGAATGAAAAATTTCTACAAATAGTTTTCATGTGTTTTGCTAGTGGATATTTCATAAAAAATATAACATGCAATCCAAGTACACATAGAATAGAATAGACATCATTGGCATTTTTATTATGAATGGAATCTAGAAAAAATAAATAATAGATCTCTAATGGATACTATAGTAGCTGCAATACAATAGTAAAACACTACAGAACTCAAGCCAAAACCTGGGATAATGCCATGGTCTCCTCAATAGATGATGTCGAACTACTCCAAGGATCTCCAAGAGTCACAATTCCCCCTTCAATCACCACAACTTAGTAAATGGGTCCCTTGGACCTCCTCAAACCCTATGGATCCACCCAAAGAGATCACGACTCTCCTCTAAACCCCTCGCGACCTATAAAAAACCTCACGACCCCTCATATTCCCCACCGCTTTGCAGAAGGGGAGGTTTGGCCCCTAAAAATTCCCCCGCGGTCTCTCCTATCCACTCAACCCGGAAAAAATGAAGATATCAAGACTTCCTAGAAGATACAAACCTTCACAAAGCCTTAATGACTTCTCCAAGTCTCCACAACCCCACAAAAAGACAAATTAGCCCCACAAGGAAGTCCTACCAATATGTTCTCTAAATCGCTATACCTATATGTTGAAGTAGAACCAAAAGATCAATCCTAGAAGTGAAGATCTCATATAGATATCCTCCTCCTTATCTAGCTAGGGTGGATATTGCACCACCAAAACCAAACCACAATGGAAGGGTTTTTTCTGAAACCCCAACGAAATTCTTGGGTCACAAGAGCACTCCAATAAGTGATCAATCCAAAACATAATCAAGAAAGTGGAGTACTACCCCTCCATTTATTCTTCCTCAATGCCCCTTTTAACCGAATCCACATGACCCTTATTCCCCTTTTAATTTTCACTTAAAGATTAAAAGTCTATTTTACTATGTTAAAGTAACTATTAATATAAAAGTTACTTTATTACCTTTTTATTTAAATATCACTTTAAAATATAACATCTCCTAGTTAAATGACATTAAATAAAAATTTTGACTCTCTTTTTCATCACTAATTATAACCTATAGGAATTATATAGGCCTCATGATCAAGTGAAAGGTAACACACACATTTCATTTACAGAAACCGTTTTTTTCAATTTGAATTTTTATAGGCTACTGAGCCATACTCGATCAAGTGGAAGGTAACATCACACATTTCATTTACAGAAACCATTTTTTTCAATTTGAATTTTTGTATCTCCACTCTTGTGCAACATTTAAATCAATAACATTTTATTTTCATTTTACCACATATGATTAACTTGTTATCCCATAATATGTACCTATGGCTGCGTAAGATCTTTAATGATAATTTCAATGGCACATTGATCGACGAGAAGTTGGAACACATACTGTTTACCCAACAAAGGGCATTTACATGCAAAGTTGTTGTCCACATTCAATAATAAATAATTAAAACAATATCGTTCATAAAAATAATTGATATAAACAAATGAAATAAATTAATAAAATGTGCACATTACATTGGGGTTTGAAAGGCGGCTTGATTGCGACGACAATGGAAATGACCTCAGGTTGAGACCTTTATTCTCAGCTCTCCATCATAACATAATAGAAACTTGATCCAAAGGAAAAGGAAAGGCTGAAGAAACAAAGACAGGTCGATTGGGAAAGAGATTTGAAATAAATCCTTGAGTTTACAAAGATAAATAGCCAATTTGATGATTCATACTTGGACTTGCGGTGCTAATTTGATGATTCATTTGAACAACTTGACGACAATGGCAATGCCCTCAGACTAATTCAAAATTCCAAAAGGGAATGAAATTTATCCCTAATGTATTTACACAGAGAAGGAAAAATGGCTAAATTATGGAAGGGTATATCTCTAATTTAATACGTATGGAAAATATATCTTGAACCCTACAATAGAGTAAAGCAGGTTAACCAAACAATGTGGAGGAGGGATTTGAGATTGAGATACCTGGAATTATACCAACTATATATCAACTCTCTGATTTAAGACATGCATCAATCCAAATTCACTGCATGACTATAGCCCAGTCGACTATCACTGATTTTTTTAGTTTTGTTAACCATACAGATTCCAACCTAAATTGGACAAGCATCAATCTTCCATGAGAGTGCAAACCTATAAACAACACATGGAGAGAAGAAGGGGAGGAACCCCAGGTAAATTGCATACTTGCTAATCAACGGTAATCTGGTCCACTAATGAAAATTGCATGGATCGAAAAATGCAATGCAGTTAACTTATAAAATATCCTGAATTGATGTAGTGATGAGAATATGATGGTATCTGTAAAATCATGTCCACGTGATCAATATTAACTTATAAAGTATCATGAATTGATATAGTGGAGATGATGAGAATATGATTGTTATGAATCATGTCTACATGATCATTATTTGTAATTAAATTAATATTAATCTAAAATATAATTTTAAATAAGAAAATATAGAGAGATAAATATACAATTGGAATTGGGACTGACTGTGGATAAAAGCATTTTCTATAATATGATGAATTGGTTGTGTGTTCAAATTTGAATAAGTGTAGAAAACACAGTATACACAAAATTATTTATTTCAAAAATATATATTGACATTTCCAAGCCATATAGTCCATTGGTTGATGATTAGAAGCCATATACAAATTATTTTCTCACTATTCTAACACAGACCCTTCTTATGCAAAATTCCTGGCAAGCTATTCCAAGCCATTTTATATTTGTAAAGAAGTGGTTTGGGAGGAATTCTTGTGATACAAATAGTGTTGGTTGCAATCCAATGGAAGAAAGAGATAGGGATTCTATTTCACAATCATCTTTCCACTTATTTTCAAATGAGTTTTTTTTAAGAATGAAATGATGCATCTAGATGGAATCTTCCTAGTGAAAGGATAACAAACAACTAAACTGTACCAAGAAGATAGAGGGTTTTTCATTTGAATTGTTTTAAACCTCATGCTGAGATACAATCCTCGATTTCATCAAAAGTTGGAGCAGAAGCATGCTAATATAAATGAAAATCCTAAATTTAAGATTTGTAAGACATACAACCAATAATCATTCTTACATACATCTACAACTCTTACAAGTTCATTGCAGCTATATGTTTGACAATAACAAAGAATATCCTACTCGTGAGATATTGAAACCCATTTATGGAACCTTGAGTTTATTCTATTTTTCATTTTAATTATGGTTCTATCTAAAATGTTATACAAGCTATGTGATATATTTGACTTAATTGTAAATTTTAGTTGTTTCTTATTTTGGAATATTTGTATATGATTAATAAATTCTAAAGGCTTACAACATTGAAAAAAAAAAGGTTTTATGAGGGGTGGCAAGCATGGGGACCCTCATTGATTTCACATGAAAAATAGAATTAACCTATACATGGGGACTATGAACCTCTTCCAATAATCAAGTCCACGAATATGCTTTATTATGAGGTTTTCCCATGGATTTAGACTCCTCAATTCAATCTATTAAAGTGGTGGGAAACTCAAGCACAATCA